>CM064481.1:31369719-31377219 GCA_032716605.1 Paralithodes platypus
GTATCTATCTATTTATCTATCTATACGCCTACCTTGGTTCGACCTTGTCTCGTGTTCGTGTGTATGGCCGTGACTTGGGCTTCTCTCGCTCTCTCTCTCTCTCTCTCTCTCTCTCTCTCTCACCATGACGTCATATTCTGGTTACCATTAGACGATTTTCCTTGGCTTATAATCTACCTCTGGGACTCCAAGGGGTAAATACCATCTCAATCAACCCTCTGGGTAACACAGGTCCTTCCTAAACTGCAGAACATCGTCAAATTTCACCCAGAATCAAAGGTTAAAAGTCGTCATCGAACTGAAGGGGTTAATAGATAAATACATGGAATAGATAGATAGATAGATAGATAGTCTTACTTGTAGATATATAGGGATGCAGATATAAGTAGATACATAGATATTAGAATAGATATAGATAAATAGATAGATAGAGAGAGAGAGAGAGAGAGAGAGAGAGAGAGAGAGAGAGAGAGAGAGAGAGAGAGAGAGAGAGAGGTAGATAGAGTTAGTTAGAGTTAGGTGGTAGTAGTGGTGGTAGTGGTGGTAGTGGTAGTGGTGGCACAGTACCGGGATAGTCGATATGGCAACATTCTTTTAAATAATACAGCAACTGGCAATCCCCTCCCTCCCCTCCCCCCTCCCCCCTCTACTCCCCCCTCCCCCACCTGTATCCCCTAGCCCCCCCTCCCCCCCCTCCTCCACTCAGAAGTTTTTAACCCTTTTACTTGCTCAGATATAAAACAAAATAATAATAATATATATACAGTATATATATATATATATATACTGTATATATATAATATCTATATATATATTATATATATATATATATAATATATATATATATATATATATATATATATATATATATATATATATATATATATATATATAATACAAAATATATATCGACGCTTGTTTGGGGTGGAATGTCTTATACTCACCATATTAATGGGGTAAAATGTCTTAAGATCGCTAAACCAATTGGGCGAAACAGGGACGTCCAAACACACCACCCTCGGATTAAATAGGGTTAATCACTTATATTATTATGTTTCTTCCACCAACCAACTTCACATCTAAACTCAATTAATGAAATCAACAAATACATGTGGCACTCCAAGGACTCCAACCTTCGAGTCGAGTCTAAAGCATTTCGCCTCATCAACTCACTCCCTCTTACTAGTTCCCTACAATTTCTTTCTACACGCCACAATGTTGCATCTCTTAGACTCTTTCACTCTTCTATCACTATTACAACAATGTGTTCTTCAGAGGTCTCTCCCTTGCGGCGAGTGCGAGGCACTCGCCTTTCAACACAGTCCCACTCCTATTCTGTCCAACTCTCCAACCCAAGAATTGGCAAATATTCTCACTCTTTCTTCTACTCAATTAATTAACTCTGGAATTTTCTAGCTCCCTCAATCAATCTTTCTTTCATCCTATGACTTAAACTTGCTTAAACTTTATAGGACATTTTTTGATAGAAAAATGTCCTGTTGGAAGGCCAGTTCCTCCTAAAATACAGATTGATTTCGCTCACAAAAAAAAAAAAAAAATATATCGACACATAAATGACATTGGAATTGACAGGAATGGGGCAAAGTTATTAAATCGCCAAACTAATTATACGAGCTTCATAAAATCTCAAAACTAATGGGGCTCAACATGAGGGAAAAGGGGGCCCAGACAAAAATAAAATAACATTAAATAAAAAACTCCCCTTAAGTGTAGGCTAGAGAGAGAAAAATATCATCATCAGTGGCACCAAGATGGCGGAGGTTGGCTGATCTCTGTTACTATAGGGTCTCTAGGGGGGTGGGGGGCACATCCCCCCCCCCCCGAAGATAGGCCATTGGACTAATAACATCATCGCACAAAATTAAATATACGCAGATCGTATTTCATATTTTATATTTTAGTTACTGGTATAAATCCCATTTTCTTATACACTAATTAAGAAAACTATTTATTTTAAATGGGTAACCAAAGTATAATAAATAAATTTCCTTAACATTATATAGTTATTTACAAGTAAATCCAAGTTATTCCAGCTATTTTTTGTTATTTTATTAATCAGAATGAATTTACATACAATAAACAAGGTTAAGTATTAACCTAATGTGGACGAGAATAAAACAAGCAGCTATGTAGATATTTTAGGCCGTTACATGTATCAGATCGCTCGATAGAGACTCATATTCAAATTGGCTGTTGCGAACGTCACCTGTGCAATTAGGCATTGGTGATAAATTTCGCATTAACTTGTTTATTTGCATATTTATTGTGATTTTCGCAATACACACTTATGGTACATGCGAATCGTGTGTAATCACCAGCATAATATAAACATAATGGCCAACAGAGTAGCCCTAGGCCTAGTAACAAGCTGTGAGATCTGGGCGAAGGTCTCGAAAATTGGCGCGGTGCTAGGCAGTGGGGCCTATGGCACGGTCACTCAGGTTGAGTATTATGGCAAACCAGCCTGCCTAAAGGAAGGTAAGATGCAACGCCACCTCCCTTGTTTCCACCGTGAAGCCCAAATCCTCAGCCGTTTGGATGGCATTGGTGGGGCCCCAGTGTTGTACGCTGTGGCGTCGGACCAGCCTATAATTGTCATGTCCCTGTGCACGGGGAAAACACTCCACGAGTTGCTAGAGGACAATGATACCCCGTTCTGTATGTGGCTCAACATACTAAAGAGTGTCATCTATGAGGTTTGTCGAATCCACTCGGCAAATACTATTCATAATGATTTGAAACCCGATAATGTGCTTTTTGAAACTGGTTCAGAAAACTTGCAGGTATCTCTAATAGATTTTGGTTTAGCTAGCTCCCCAGGGCCAAACTCACATTTCCCCACTGGAACTGTAACTAAATATAAGAAGTACAAGCACTACGCACCGGAACTATTTCTTGGTGACGTAAGTTCCACTCACAGCGACACTTGGGCGCTCGGTGATATGATTGACAGAATCATGAAGGGTGTCGACATCGACATCGACCTCCTTAAAATGGTTGATTCACTAAAAACTCTAGTACGGGGCTATGAAGCGTAGAGAGGCCATTCACCGCCCCAGCCTTCTGGTAGTATATGAAGAACTGTCTTGCATTTTGGATCGTTGTCTTCATATCTTGAATAGCCCTGGTCGAATCTCCATTGAACTATGAGTCTGATTCCAGCTGTAGTGAGTCAGAGAGCGAGACTGGTGGGGAAGACAAAGATGATTCAATCTGTTTCTATTGTTGAGCCAGTGAGTGCAATGAAGAGGCAAAGGGATTCAGATGACATAGATGAGGTTGGGAACGCTAAGAAGTTCAGGGCAGATGATTCTGTGTGTTATTGAATAAGATGTTTTGGAAGCTGATGCCCAAAATACTGTTTTTATTTATTTTATTATATTAGGAAGATGTTTATAATATGGGTTTGTTTATGTTGTGGATTCTTTAATGGTAGCTTAGTTATTGGTTACGGATGTACGGCATATGTCGAGGAATTATACCCACATGACGGATAAACGTGTTATTGTGATGGCACGACAAGTATGGACTCTCTCTGGAGTCCTGTTAAGGTATGTCAAACAGACACACCTGAAGAGAATTCCAGACAATCCAAACTTGTTGTGTCATCACAAAAATGTTTTTCCATTATATCGGTATAATTTCGTCATTCAAGTAGAGTAAGGAAAGGAGGACAAAAGAGGGGAGAGTCAGTGAAAGATGCAAATGGAGAATTACTAGTGGAAGGAGTTGAAGTGAGGAAAAGATATGCCGAGTAATTTTAATCTTTGCTAAATGCAAGACATGGAAGAGAAGCAGTTGTTGATGGAGATAGGTTACCCAGGTGGCAGGGAATGAATGGATTGAGGAAAATGAGGTGAAGGAAGCAGTTCGAAACAAATAAGAGCGGGAAAAGCAGAAGGTTTGGATGGTATTGCTGTGGAGTGTATAAAGAAGGGTGGAGATGTGATAATAGATTGGTTGGTGAGACTTTTCAATGTGTGCTTTGTTGTGTCAATGGTACCAATAGACTGGAGGAGTGCATGTATTGTGCCGTTGTACAAGGGGAAGGGAGATCGGCAGGAGTGTTCAAGTTATAGAGGTATTAGTTTATTATCAGTGGTAGGAAAGCTGTATGGCAGGGTGTTGATAGAGAGGATAATAAAGTGTACGGAAGTTGCAATAGAAGAACAGTGCGGTTTTAGGAGGGGAAGAGGGTGTGTGGATCAGAGAGTGTGTGTGAGTGAGAGAAATAGTTTTTTGTTTTGAACCAGACTAACAAATCTGCAACTAATGGGACAAACTTCTTAAAATCTGAAAACTAATAGAAGAAATGGGGCGAAAAGTATCAAAATGGCCAAACTAATGGAACGAACGTCTTAAAATCTCAAAAACTAATATGCTAAACATGAGGGAGAAGGGGGTCCAGAAAAAGCGAGTATTACCTCTCCCTTAATATACAAAGATAGTGAAACGTGGGTAGCCAATTCCGTAGGGGGGGTTTGACCTGCTTTTTGTTATTTCTGTCCTTTTCTCTCTTTCCCTGGCTTGTATCCATTCGGCCCCATTCAGCCAACTGTTTTAAGACGTTATCCCCATCCAGGTGTCGATTTCTTCCTGGCGAGCGATAGCGACCCAGCATTGTATGGAGAAATCCGGCTTCGCCGGAGAAATTTTTCTATCGAAAAATTTACAAATTTAGCTTGCTGTCAAAACAAAAATATATATATGCTGGGTCGCTACCGCTCAACAGTAAAAATTTGACACCTGGATGGAGATAAACGTCTTAAAACAGTAGGCTGAATGGGGCCGAATGAATACAACCCAGAGAGAGAGAGGGAGAGAAAGAGAAAAAAGCGTGGTGGGCTCCCTATACAAAGATAGTGAAACGTGGGTAGTCGATACCGTAGACTTAGTCGGGTAAAATAAACTTTGTATTTTTTACCTTTTTTCTGGCTAACAGTATCGACACTTTTACTCAGACGTAAGCAAATTTGAATGCTTAATTAGTGTGTAATTAACCCTTGTACGCATTTATGACGCAGAGGTTACCAGATTAGCAATAATAAATAGAGTTCTCTCACTCTTATAATTACCTCTCCAAAATTAGTTTTCTGCCCACAGCTAACTCAAAGACAACTGCAGAGGTTGAAGTAACTAAACTAAAGGTTTCTAGATACCCCTGATGGTAACAAAGGCTTTAAAGTATCCCCAATAGGCTCAACACAGCTAACTCAAAGACAACTGCAGAGGTTGAAGTAACTAAACTAAAGGTTTCTAGATACCCCTGATGGTAACAAAGGCTTTAAAGTATCCCCAATAGGCTCAAAATTGCGTCATATGTCGGAGAGGGTTAAGGAACATTAATTTAACATTAACATTAATCCTCCATTACAAACCCCAATGCACTTGAATAAACTAATGAAAGCATATGATCCTCCCGGGATTCAAACTCGGGACACCACACCCAGAACATGAGAATTTAAACCATTACAGCACCAACACAGGAATAGACTAATGAAAGCATAATTATTATTATTACGGTCCTCCCCGGGATTCAAACTCGGGACACCACACCCAGAACATGAGCATTTAAACCATTACAGCACCAACACAGGAATAAACTAATGAAAGCATATTTATGGTCCTCCCGGGATTCAAACTCGGGACACCACACCCAGAACATGAGCATTTAAACCATTACAGCACCAACACAGGAATAAACTAATGAAAGCATAATTATGGTCCTCCCGGGATTCAAACTCGGGACACCACACCCAGAACATGAGCATTTAAACCATTACAGCACCAACACAGGAATAAACTAATGAAAGCATAATTATGGTCCTCCCGGATTCAAACTCGGGACACCACACCCAGAACATGAGCATTTAAACCATTACAGCACCAACACAGGAATAAACTAATGAAAGCATAATTATGGTCCTCCCGGGATTCAAACTCGGGACAACCACACCCAGAACATGAGCATTTAAACCATTACAGCACCAACACAGGAATAAACTAATGAAAGCATAATTATGGTCCTCCCGGGATTCAAACTCGGGACACCACACCCAGAACATGAGCATTTAAACCATTACAGCACCAACACAGGAATAAACTAATGAAAGCATAATTATGGTCCTCCCGGGATTCAAACTCGGGACACCACACCCAGAACATGAGCATTTAAACCATTACAGCACCAACACAGGAATAAACTAATGAAAGCATAATTATGGTCCTCCCGGGATTCAAACTCGGGACACCACACCCAGAACATGAGCATTTAAACCATTACAGCACCAACACAGGAATAAACTAATGAAAGCATAATTATGGTCCTCCCGGGATTCAAACTCGGGACACCACACCCAGAACATGAGCATCTAAACCATTACACCACCAACACAGGAATAAACTAATGAAAGCATAATTATGGTCCTCCCGGGATTCAAACTCGGGACACCACACCCAGAACATGAGCATCTAAACCATTACACCACCAACACAGTTAATATTAGATAATAATATAATTCGTGGATCCCCACGTTTGTTATTATGCAATTATAACTATTTGGTTAGATTTTTGGATAGAACATGCTTTTCAATAAATAGCGTATCACTAACTAACCTTGGTATCCGAGCTTACCTTCAGTAGATTTTATTGAGATTAGGAATGACGTCTCTCAGTCACCGATAGATTTAAGACTATCCTCATTAATAATATTTTGAGTCTATGGGAAGGGAATGTTTTTATCAAGATGGGCTGTGTGAATGGTGGTAGTGCAATAGAGATCTTATCGGGGTTATATTACGATAAAAGAGAGAGAGAGAGAGAGAGAGAGAGAGAGAGAGAGAGAGAGAGTGTGAGTGAGTGAGTGAGTGAGTGAGTGAGTGAGTGAGTGAGTGAGAGAGAGAGAGAGAGAGTTATAGGAAATCTATGAGTATCAATAGTTCTGACGAAGCAAGACCTGTACCTACCAAACTACTTACCTATCTACCAACCAAACTACTTACCTACCTACCTACCAACCAACCTACCAACTAACCTACCTACCAACCAACCTACCTACCTACCTGCCTACCTATCAACCAAGCAAACAACCTACCTACCAACCAACCAACCAACCAACCTACCTGCCTACCTATCAACCAAACAACCTACCTACCAACCTACCAAATAACCTACCTGCCTACCTACCAACCAAACAACCAACCTACCTACCTACCTACCAACATGCAAATATACTTACCTACCAAACTACTTACCTACTATGTAATTTTACGTGAGTTTTTTTTTCTGATGTATTGTGATGTCCCTATGCGGGCTCTGTCTCGAGTCGCCCCCCCCAAAAAATAAAAAAAAATAAATAAAAAAAAAAAAAAATAAAAAAAATAAAAAATAAAAAACGAAAACAAAAACTGGGGCAAGTGACAGAGTATATAAATACATACATATACTGATTATGTATTATTATGTATTATTACACACTA
>CM064481.1:31382219-31417219 GCA_032716605.1 Paralithodes platypus
GGCAACATTCTTTTAAATAATACAGCAACTGGCAACCCCTCCCTCCCCTCCCCCCTCCCCCACCTGTATCCCCTAGCCCCCCCGCCCCCCTCCTCCACTCAGAAGTTTTTAACCCTTTTACTTGCTCAGATATAAAACAAAATAATAATATATATATCCAGTATATATGTATATATATACTGTATATATATATATATATATATATATATATATATATATATAGATATATATATATATATATATATATATATATATATATATATATATATATATAATACAAAATATATATCGACGCTTGTTTGGGGTGGAATGTCTTATACTCACCATATTAATGGGGTAAAATGTCTTAAGATCGCTAAACCAATTGGGCGAAACAGGGACGTCCAAACACACCACCCTCGGATTAAATAGGGTTAATCACTTATATTATTATGTTTCTTCCACCAACCAACTTCACATCTAAACTCAATTAATGAAATCAACAAATACATGTGGCACTCCAAGGACTCCAACCTTCGAGTCGAGTCTAAAGCATTTCGCCTCATCAACTCACTCCCTCTTACTAGTTCCCTACAATTTCTTTCTACACGCCACAATGTTGCATCTCTTAGACTCTTTCACTCTTCTATCACTATTACAACAATGTGTTCTTCAGAGGTCTCTCCCTTGCGGCGAGTGCGAGGCACTCGCCTTTCAACACAGTCCCACTCCTATTCTGTCCAACTCTCCAACCCAAGAATTGGCAAATATTCTCACTCTTTCTTCTACTCAATTAATTAACTCTGGAATTTTCTAGCTCCCTCAATCAATCTTTCTTTCATCCTATGACTTAAACTTGCTTAAACTTTATAGGACATTTTTTGATAGAAAAATGTCCTGTTGGAAGGCCAGTTCCTCCTAAAATACAGATTGATTTCGCTCACAAAAAAAAAAAAAAAAATAAATATCGACACATAAATGACATTGGAATTGACAGGAATGGGGCAAAGTTATTAAATCGCCAAACTAATTATACGAGCTTCATAAAATCTCAAAACTAATGGGGCTCAACATGAGGGAAAAGGGGGCCCAGACAAAAATAAAATAACATTAAATAAAAAACTCCCCTTAAGTGTAGGCTAGAGAGAGAAAAATATCATCATCAGTGGCACCAAGATGGCGGAGGTTGGCTGATCTCTGTTACTATAGGGTCTCTAGGGGGGTGGGGGGCACATCCCCCCCCCCCGAAGATAGGCCATTGGACTAATAACATCATCGCACAAAATTAAATATACGCAGATCGTATTTCATATTTTATATTTTAGTTACTGGTATAAATCCCATTTTCTTATACACTAATTAAGAAAACTATTTATTTTAAATGGGTAACCAAAGTATAATAAATAAATTTCCTTAACATTATATAGTTATTTACAAGTAAATCCAAGTTATTCCAGCTATTTTTTGTTATTTTATTAATCAGAATGAATTTACATACAATAAACAAGGTTAAGTATTAACCTAATGTGGACGAGAATAAAAACAAGCAGCTATGTAGATATTTTAGGCCGTTACATGTATCAGATCGCTCGATAGAGACTCATATTCAAATTGGCTGTTGCGAACGTCACCTGTGCAATTAGGCATTGGTGATAAATTTCGCATTAACTTGTTTATTTGCATATTTATTGTGATTTTCGCAATACACACTTATGGTACATGCGAATCGTGTGTAATCACCAGCATAATATAAACATAATGGCCAACAGAGTAGGCCTAGGCCTAGTAACAAGCTGTGAGATCTGGGCGAAGGTCTCGAAAATTGGCGCGGTGCTAGGCAGTGGGGCCTATGGCACGGTCACTCAGGTTGAGTATTATGGCAAACCAGCCTGCCTAAAGGAAGGTAAGATGCAACGCCACCTCCCTTGTTTCCACCGTGAAGCCCAAATCCTCAGCCGTTTGGATGGCATTGGTGGGGCCCCAGTGTTGTACGCTGTGGCGTCGGACCAGCCTATAATTGTCATGTCCCTGTGCACGGGGAAAACACTCCACGAGTTGCTAGAGGACAATGATACCCCGTTCTGTATGTGGCTCAACATACTAAAGAGTGTCATCTATGAGGTTTGTCGAATCCACTCGGCAAATACTATTCATAATGATTTGAAACCCGATAATGTGCTTTTTGAAACTGGTTCAGAAAACTTGCAGGTATCTCTAATAGATTTTGGTTTAGCTAGCTCCCCAGGGCCAAACTCACATTTCCCCACTGGAACTGTAACTAAATATAAGAAGTACAAGCACTACGCACCGGAACTATTTCTTGGTGACGTAAGTTCCACTCACAGCGACACTTGGGCGCTCGGTGATATGATTGACAGAATCATGAAGGGTGTCGACATCGACATCGACCTCCTTAAAATGGTTGATTCACTAAAAACTCTAGTACGGGCTATGAAGCGTAGAGAGGCCATTCACCGCCCCAGCCTTCTGGTAGTATATGAAGAACTGTCTTGCATTTTGGATCGTTGTCTTCATATCTTGAATAGCCCTGTCGAATCTCCATTGAACTATGAGTCTGATTCCAGCTGTAGTGAGTCAGAGAGCGAGACTGGTGGGGAAGACAAAGATGATTCAATCTGTTCTATTGTTGAGCCAGTGAGTGCAATGAAGAGGCAAAGGGATTCAGATGACATAGATGAGGTTGGGAACGCTAAGAAGTTCAGGGCAGATGATTCTGTGTGTTATTGAATAAGATGTTTTGGAAGCTGATGCCCAAAATACTGTTTTTTATTTATTTTATTATATTAGGAAGATGTTTATAATATGGGTTTGTTTATGTTGTGGATTCTTTAATGGTAGCTTAGTTATTGGTTACGGATGTACGGCATATGTCGAGGAATTATACCCACATGACGGATAAACGTGTTATTGTGATGGCACGACAAGTATGGACTCTCTCTGGAGTCCTGTTAAGGTATGTCAAACAGACACACCTGAAGAGAATTCCAGACAATCCAAACTTGTTGTGTCATCACAAAAATGTTTTTCCATTATATCGGTATAATTTCGTCATTCAAGTAGAGTAAGGAAAGGAGGACAAAAGAGGGGAGAGTCAGTGAAAGATGCAAATGGAGAATTACTAGTGGAAGGAGTTGAAGTGAGGAAAAGATATGCCGAGTAATTTTAATCTTTGCTAAATGCAAGACATGGAAGAGAAGCAGTTGTTGATGGAGATAGGTTACCCAGGTGGCAGGGAATGAATGGATTGAGGAAAATGAGGTGAAGGAAGCAGTTCGAAACAAATAAGAGCGGGAAAAGCAGAAGGTTTGGATGGTATTGCTGTGGAGTGTATAAAGAAGGGTGGAGATGTGATAATAGATTGGTTGGTGAGACTTTTCAATGTGTGCTTTGTTGTGTCAATGGTACCAATAGACTGGAGGAGTGCATGTATTGTGCCGTTGTACAAGGGGAAGGGAGATCGGCAGGAGTGTTCAAGTTATAGAGGTATTAGTTTATTATCAGTGGTAGGAAAGCTGTATGGCAGGGTGTTGATAGAGAGGATAATAAAGTGTACGGAAGTTGCAATAGAAGAACAGTGCGGTTTTAGGAGGGGAAGAGGGTGTGTGGATCAGAGAGTGTGTGTGAGTGAGAGAAATAGTTTTTTGTTTTGAACCAGACTAACAAATCTGCAACTAATGGGACAAACTTCTTAAAATCTGAAAACTAATAGAAGAAATGGGGCGAAAAGTATCAAAATGGCCAAACTAATGGAACGAACGTCTTAAAATCTCAAAAACTAATATGCTAAACATGAGGGAGAAGGGGGTCCAGAAAAAGCGAGTATTACCTCTCCCTTAATATACAAAGATAGTGAAACGTGGGTAGCCAATTCCGTAGGGGGGGTTTGACCTGCTTTTTGTTATTTCTGTCCTTTTCTCTCTTTCCCTGGCTTGTATCCATTCGGCCCCATTCAGCCAACTGTTTTAAGACGTTATCCCCATCCAGGTGTCGATTTCTTCCTGGCGAGCGATAGCGACCCAGCATTGTATGGAGAAATCCGGCTTCGCCGGAGAAATTTTTCTATCGAAAAATTTACAAATTTAGCTTGCTGTCAAAACAAAAATATATATGCTGGGTCGCTACCGCTCAACAGTAAAAATTTGACACCTGGATGGAGATAAACGTCTTAAAGCAGTAGGCTGAATGGGGCCGAATGAATACAACCCAGAGAGAGAGAGGGAGAGAAAGAGAAAAAAGCGTGGTGGGCTCCCTATACAAAGATAGTGAAACGTGGGTAGTCGATACCGTAGACTTAGTCGGGTAAAATAGACTGTATTTTTTACCTTTTTTCTGGCTAACAGTATCGACACTTTTACTCAGACGTAAGCAAATTTGAATGCTTAATTAGTGTGTAATTAACCCTTGTACGCATTTATGACGCAGAGGTTACCAGATTAGCAATAATAAATAGAGTTCTCTCACTCTTATAATTACCTCTCCAAAATTAGTTTTCTGCCCACAGCTAACTCAAAGACAACTGCAGAGGTTGAAGTAACTAAACTAAAGGTTTCTAGATACCCCTGATGGTAACAAAGGCTTTAAAGTATCCCCAATAGGCTCAACACAGCTAACTCAAAGACAACTGCAGAGGTTGAAGTAACTAAACTAAAGGTTTCTAGATACCCCTGATGGTAACAAAGGCTTTAAAGTATCCCCAATAGGCTCAAAATTGCGTCATATGTCGGAGAGGGTTAAGGAACATTAATTTAACATTAACATTAATCCTCCATTACAAACCCCAATGCACTTGAATAAACTAATGAAAGCATATGATCCTCCCGGGATTCAAACTCGGGACACCACACCCAGAACATGAGAATTTAAACCATTACAGCACCAACACAGGAATAAACTAATGAAAGCATAATTATGGTCCTCCCGGGATTCAAACTCGGGACACCACACCCAGAACATGAGCATTTAAACCATTACAGCACCAACACAGGAATAAACTAATGAAAGCATATTTATGGTCCTCCCGGGATTCAAACTCGGGACACCACACCCAGAACATGAGCATTTAAACCATTACAGCACCAACACAGGAATAAACTAATGAAAGCATAATTATGGTCCTCCCGGGATTCAAACTCGGGACACCACACCCAGAACATGAGCATTTAAACCATTACAGCACCAACACAGGAATAAACTAATGAAAGCATAATTATGGTCCTCCCGGGATTCAAACTCGGGACACCACACCCAGAACATGAGCATTTAAACCATTACAGCACCAACACAGGAATAAACTAATGAAAGCATAATTATGGTCCTCCCGGGATTCAAACTCGGGACACCACACCCAGAACATGAGCATTTAAACCATTACAGCACCAACACAGGAATAAACTAATGAAAGCATAATTATGGTCCTCCCGGGATTCAAACTCGGGACACCACACCCAGAACATGAGAATTTAAACCATTACAGCACCAACACAGGAATAAACTAATGAAAGCATAATTATGGTCCTCCCGGGATTCAAACTCGGGACACCACACCCAGAACATGAGCATTTAAACCATTACAGCACCAACACAGGAATAAACTAATGAAAGCATAATTATGGTCCTCCCGGGATTCAAACTCGGGACACCACACCCAGAACATGAGCATTTAAACCATTACAGCACCAACACAGGAATAAACTAATGAAAGCATAATTATGGTCCTCCCGGGATTCAAACTCGGGACACCACACCCAGAACATGAGCATTTAAACCATTACAGCACCAACACAGGAATAAACTAATGAAAGCATAATTATGGTCCTCCCGGGATTCAAACTCGGGACACCACACCCAGAACATGAGCATTTAAACCATTACAGCACCAACACAGGAATAAACTAATGAAAGCATAATTATGGTCCTCCCGGGATTCAAACTCGGGACACCACACCCAGAACATGAGCATTTAAACCATTACAGCACCAACACAGGAATAAACTAATGAAAGCATAATTATGGTCCTCCCGGGATTCAAACTCGGGACACCACACCCAGAACATGAGCATTTAAACCATTACAGCACCAACACAGGAATAAACTAATGAAAGCATAATTATGGTCCTCCCGGGATTCAAACTCGGGACACCACACCCAGAACATGAGCATTTAAACCATTACAGCACCAACACAGGAATAAACTAATGAAAGCATAATTATGGTCCTCCCGGGATTCAAACTCGGGACACCACACCCAGAACATGAGCATTTAAACCATTACAGCACCAACACAGGAATAAACTAATGAAAGCATAATTATGGTCCTCCCGGGATTCAAACTCGGGACACCACACCCAGAACATGAGCATTTAAACCATTACAGCACCAACACAGGAATAAACTAATGAAAGCATAATTATGGTCCTCCCGGGATTCAAACTCGGGACACCACACCCAGAACATGAGCATTTAAACCATTACAGCACCAACACAGGAATAAACTAATGAAAGCATAATTATGGTCCTCCCGGGATTCAAACTCGGGACACCACACCCAGAACATGAGCATCTAAACCATTACACCACCAATACAACACCAACATGAGCATCTAAACCATTACACCACCAACACAGTTAATATTAGATAATAATATAATTCGTGGATCCCCACGTTTGTTATTATGCAATTATAACTATTTGGTTAGATTTTTGGATAGAACATGCTTTTCAATAAATAGCGTATCACTAACTAACCTTGGTATCCGAGCTTACCTTCAGTAGATTTTATTGAGATTAGGAATGACGTCTCTCAGTCACCGATAGATTTAAGACTATCCTCATTAATAATATTTTGAGTCTATGGGAAGGGAATGTTTTTATCAAGATGGGCTGTGTGAATGGTGGTAGTGCAATAGAGATCTTATCGGGGTTATATTACGATAAAAGAGAGAGAGAGAGAGAGAGAGAGAGAGAGAGAGAGAGAGAGAGAGAGAGAGAGAGTGTGAGTGAGTGAGTGAGTGAGAGAGAGAGAGAGAGTTATAGGAAATCTATGAGTATCAATAGTTCTGACGAAGCAAGACCTGTACCTACCAAACTACTTACCTATCTACCAACCAAACTACTTACCTACCTACCTACCAACCAACCTACCAACTAACCTACCTACCAACCAACCTACCTACCTACCTGCCTACCTATCAACCAAGCAAACAACCTACCTACCAACCAACCAACCAACCAACCTACCTACCTGCCTACCTATCAACCAAACAACCTACCTACCAACCTACCAAATAACCTACCTGCCTACCTACCAACCAAACAACCAACCTACCTACCTACCTACCAACATGCAAATATACTTACCTACCAAACTACTTACCTACTATGTAATTTTACGTGAGTTTTTTTTTCTGATGTATTGTGATGTCCCTATGCGGGCTCTGTCTCGAGTCGCCCCCCAAAAAAAAAAATAAAAAAAAAATAAAAAAAATAAAATAAAAAAAATAAAAAATAAAAAACGAAAACAAAAACTGGGGCAAGTGACAGAGTATATAAATACATATACTGATTATGTATTATTATGTATTATTACACACTAATTATGCGCAAGAGAAGTTTACAGTGCATGTGGTGTACTGGAAGCATGCATGTATCCCAATTGTTTTAACAATAGGTACGCTCACGTCAGCCACACGCCCTACTTTTATATTTCGATTGGTTTGATTAACGTCCATAGTCCGTTCAATATCGATAGGCCAGCAATCGTCACCCTTAAGGGGAGATGGGCCCTTATTCTGGTCCCCTTTCTCCCTCATGTTTAGCCCCATTAGTTTTCAGATGCTAAGATGTTTGCCCCATTAGTTAGTCGATTTTAAGACCTATTGCCCCATGTAATCAGCATTTTATCTGCATACACTTAGAATTATACAAACATTCTAACATTTTTTGTTATTGATAAATAACTTATATATATAATATATATATATATATATATATATATATATATATATATATATATATACCGGTATATATATATAATTGCACGGACTAACACCCTTATGTTTCTCATATAAAACGGAGACAAGTCTATATACCTATACAGTACATGTGTGTGTGTACTTACTCTAGTTGTACTTACTCTAGTTGTATTGCGGGAGTGAGCATGCTCGTTATTTCCCGCCTCCTATATGTGTAGTTGGAATGGCTGTGGATGTGTGTGTAGTCTGTATTTTTGCCAATTGGCGACATCGGAAACGAAGGCTTAGGATGGATCTGTAAGGTACCATTCTCACTATAGACGGTACCGTCTCACCCGAAGGCTTAGGTAGCCATCAGCTTAGGTGAACCATATGATACCCATCTCGCCTTGTACCATTTTTGCAACCCCAGATGGGACGTCACAACGTCGTCCACTTATTCCAGGTACCTATTTACAGCTAGGTGAACTGAGGCTAACACATGAAAGGAGACAAGCCCAATTAGTCTCCGCCCGGCCGGGGATTGAACCCCCGACCCCTCGTGTGTGAGACGAGAGCTCTACCTACTAGGCTACGGGCTGTGTGTGTGTGTGTGTGTGTGTGTGTGTGTGTGTGTGTGTGTGTGTGTGTGTGACGTACCAACATGCGAATATACACTTACGGAGTTTAATAGAGATGGTTGGTAGGTTGGCAAGTAGGTTGGCAGGTTGGTAGGTTGGCAGGTTGGTAGGTAGGTTGGTAGGTAGGTTGGTAGGTTGGTAGGTTGGTAGGTTGGCAAGTAGGTTGGCAGGTTGGTAGGTTGGCAGGTAGGTTGGTAGGTTGGTAGGTTGGTAGGTTGGCAAGTAGGTTGGCAGGTTGGTAGGTAGGTTGGTAGGTTGGTAGGTTGGCAAGTAGGTTGGCAGGTTGGTAGGTTGGCAGGTTGGTAGGTAGGTTGGTAGGTTGGCAGGTTGGTAGGTAGGTTGGTAGGTTGGTAGGTAGGTTGGTAGGTTGGCAGGTAGGTTGGTAGGTTGGCAGGTAGGTTGGTAGGTTGGCAGGTAGGTAGGTAGGTTGGTAGGTTGGCAGGTAGGTTGGCAGGTAGGTTGGCAGGTTGGCAGGTAGGTTGGTAGGTTGGCAGGTAGGTTGGCAGGTTGGCAGGTAGGTTGGCAGGTTGGCAGGTAGGTTGGTAGGTTAGCAGGTAGGTAGGTAGGTTGGTAGGTTGGCAGGTAGGTTGGTAGGTTGGTAGGTTGGCAGGTAGGTTGGTAGGTTGGCAGGTAGGTGGTAGGTTGGCAGGTAGGTAGGTAGGTTGGCAGGTAGGTAGGTTGGCAGGTAGGTAGGTTGGCAGGTAGGTTGGTTGGCAGGTAGGTAAGTTGGCAGGTAGGTAGGTAGGTTGGCAGGTAGGTAGGTTGGCAGGTAGGTTGGTTGGCAGGTAGGTAGGTTGGCAGGTAGGTAGGTAGGTAGGTAGGTTGGCAGGTAGGTAGGTAGGTTGGCAGGTAGGTAGGTTGGCAGGTAGGTAGGTTGGCAGGTAGGTAGGTTGGTAGGTAGGTTGGCAGGTAGGTAGGTTGGCAGGTAGGTAGGTTGGCAGGTAGGTAGATTGGCAGGTAGGTAGGTTGGCAGGTAGGTAGGTAGGTTGGCAGGTAGGTAGGTTGGTAGGTAGGTAGGTTGGCAGGTAGGTAGGTAGGTTGGCAGGTAGGTAGGTTAGCAGGTAGGTAGGTTGGCAGGTAGGTAGGTTGGCAGGTAGGTAGGTTGGCAGGTAGGTAGGTAGGTTAGCAGGTAGGTAGGTTGGCAGGTAGGTAGGTTAGCAGGTAGGTAGGTTGGCAGGTAGGTAGGTTGGCAGGTAGGTAGGTTGGCAGGTAGGTAGGTTGGCAGGTAGGTAGGTTGGCAGGTAGGTAGGTTGGCAGGTAGGTAGGTTGGTAGGTAGGTAGGTTGGCAGGTAGGTAGGTAGGTTGGCAGGTAGGTAGGTTGGCAGGTAGGTAGGTTAGCAGGTAGGTAGGTTGGCAGGTAGGTAGGTTGGCAGGTAGGTAGGTAGGTTAGCAGGTAGGTAGGTTGGCAAATAGGTAGGTTAGCAGGTAGGTAGGTTGGCAGGTAGGTAAGTTGGCAGGTAGGTAGGTAGGTAGGTTGGCAGGTAGGTAGGTAGGTTGGTAGGTAGGTTGGTAGGTTGGCAGGTAGGTAGGTAGGTAGGTTGGCAGGTAGCTAGGTTGGCAGGTAGGTAGGTTGGCAGGTAGGTAGGTAGGTTGGCAGGTAGGTAGGTTAGCAGGTAGGTAGGTTGGCAGGTAGGTAGGTTGGCAGGTAGGTAGGTTGGCAGGTAGGTAGGTAGGTAGGTTGGCAGGTAGGTAGGTAGGTTGGTAGGTTGGTAGGTAGGTTGGTAGGTTGGCAGGTAGGTAGGTAGGTAGGTTGGCAGGTAGGTAGGTTGGCAGGTAGGTAGGTAGGTTGGCAGGTAGGTAGGTAGGTTGGCAGGTAGGTAGGTTAGCAGGTAGGTAGGTTAGCAGGTAGGTAGGTTGGCAGGTAGGTAGGTTGGCAGGTAGGTAGGTAGGTTGGCAGGTAGGTAGGTAGGTTGGCAGGTAGGTAGGTAGGTAGGTTGGCAGGTAGGTAGGTAGGTTGGTTGGTTGGTAGGTAGATACATATCGAATAGCTAATGTATGTGTATCAATTAATCTATCACACACACACACACACACACACACACATTTATATATTTATTTTACATAGACAGACACACACACCACACATACACACCCATACTCTCTCTCTCTCTCTCTCTCTCTCTCACACACACATCACACACACATCACACAAAATCAATTTAGAATGGGGGTAACAGCAAACTCTCCAATATTTACATACAGATACCCACTGTGTGTGTGTGTGTGTGTATGTATGTATGTGTTTATGTATGTATGTATGTATGTATGTATGTATATATATATGTATGTATGTATGTGTGTATGTATGTATGTATGTATGTACCGGTATGCATGTATGTATATATGTATGTATGTATGTATTTGTGTATGTATGTATGTATATGTATGTATGTATGTATTTGTGTATGTATGTATGTATGTATGTATATGTATGTATGTGTGTATGTATGTATGTATACTATATAACATACAGGTTTACATGGAAGGATTTAATTCATTTAATGGGTAATAATTCTCGAAATTCAATATATTCCATGAAAGATGGGCCTGTATTAATTTCAAGTAGGTTATAAATAGTGGCTCCTAAATTCTGTAACTCCAAAAGGGCTAGAGCAAACGGGCTACAAACGTCCGCATCCATTCCCTGGTTGACTCTTCCATAATAGTAGATTTAATTTGATTTTTTAACATCGTTCTTAACACCAATAACCCCCAAATGAAATTAATGAAAGTGTGTGATTCACCCAGGCTTCGAACCCAGGATATCTGATACCTAACTTACTTACACTGGCAGACATATTAGCTCTATTACTCTAGTCGTATTGTAGTTACCGCGGTTAGTTGTTATGATTTATGAGTGATAGAGGTTAAGGGGAGGTATTTAGTTTGTTCCCTAGACCTCCATCAACCTTAAAATTACACCCCCTTGAGTCCCTTTCAAGATAAATTTGTACATTTTTCGGTAGAAAAATTTCCCGGCCGAAGGCCGGTTCCTCTTACATTACAGGCTCGCTATCGCTCGCCAGGATAAAATCGACACCTGAATGGCACGAAAGGTCTTAATATGGGGTGAAAGTTCTTAAAATCGCTAAACTGATGGGGCAAACGTTTTATATCAAAAGCAATGGGGCTAAACATGAGGGAGAAAGGGGTCCAGAAAAAAATCCCTCAAGTGGAGATCTCCCCTTAACCTTTGTATTTATTTTATGTATATATATATATATATATATATATATATATATATATATATATATATATATATATATATATATATATATATATATATATATATATATCGGTATCTATCTATTTATCTATCTATACGCCTACCTTGGTTCGACCTTGTCTCGTGTTCGTGTGTATGGCCGTGACTTGGGCTTCTCTCGCTCTCACTCTCACTCTCTCTCTCTCTCTCTCTCACCATGACGTCATATTCTGGTTACCATTAGACGATTTTCCTTGGCTTATAATCTACCTCTGGGACTCCAAGGGGTAAATACCATCTCAATCAACCCTCTGGATAACTCAGGTCCTTCTTAAACTGCATAACATCGTCAAATTTTCACCCAGAATCAAAGGTTAAAAGTCGTCATCGTACTGAAGGGGTTAATAGATAAATACATGGAATAGATAGATAGATAGATAGATAGATAGTCTTACTTGTAGATATATAGGGATGCAGATATAAGTAGATACATAGATATTAGAATAGATATAGATAAATAGAGAGAGAGAGCGAGAGCGAGAGAGAAAGAGAGAAATAGATAGACATAGAGATAGATAAATTAACAGAGAAATAGAGATAAATAGATAGATAGAGATAGATAAATTAACAGAGAAATAATGATAGACAGAGAGAGAGAGAGAGAGAGAGAGAGAGAGTTAGAGTTAGAGTTAGAGGTAGATAGAGTTAGTTAGAGTTAGGTGGTAGTAGTGGTGGTAGTGGTGGTAGTGGTAGTGGTGGCACAGTACCGGGATAGTCGATATGGCAACATTCTTTTAAATAATACAGCAACTGGCAACCCCCTCCTTCCCCTCCCCCCTCCCCCACCTGTATCCCCTAGCCCCCCCGCCCCCCTCCTCCACTCAGAAGTTTTTAACCCTTTTACTTGCTCAGATATAAAACAAAATAATAATATATATATCCAGTATATATATAATATATATATATACTGTATATATATATATATATATATATATAATATATATATATACTGTATATATATATATAATACAAAATATATATCGACGCTTGTTTGGGGTGGAATGTCTTATACTCACCATATTAATGGGGTAAAATGTCTTAAGATCGCTAAACCAATTGGGCGAAACAGGGACGTCCAAACACACCACCCTCGGATTAAATAGGGTTAATCACTTATATTATTATGTTTCTTCCACCAACCAACTTCACATCTAAACTCAATTAATGAAATCAACAAATACATGTGGCACTCCAAGGACTCCAACCTTCGAGTCGAGTCTAAAGCATTTCGCCTCATCAACTCACTCCCTCTTACTAGTTCCCTACAATTTCTTTCTACACGCCACAATGTTGCATCTCTTAGACTCTTTCACTCTTCTATCACTATTACAACAATGTGTTCTTCAGAGGTCTCTCCCTTGCGGCGAGTGCGAGGCACTCGCCTTTCAACACAGTCCCACTCCTATTCTGTCCAACTCTCCAACCCAAGAATTGGCAAATATTCTCACTCTTTCTTCTACTCAATTAATTAACTCTGGAATTTTCTAGCTCCCTCAATCAATCTTTCTTTCATCCTATGACTTAAACTTGCTTAAACTTTATAGGACATTTTTTGATAGAAAAATGTCCTGTTGGAAGGCCAGTTCCTCCTAAAATACAGATTGATTTCGCTCACAAAAAAAAAAAAAAAAAATATCGACACATAAATGACATTGGAATTGACAGGAATGGGGCAAAGTTATTAAATCGCCAAACTAATTATACGAGCTTCATAAAATCTCAAAACTAATGGGGCTCAACATGAGGGAAAAGGGGGCCCAGACAAAAATAAAATAACATTAAATAAAAAACTCCCCTTAAGTGTAGGCTAGAGAGAGAAAAATATCATCATCAGTGGCACCAAGATGGCGGAGGTTGGCTGATCTGTTACTATAGGGTCTCTAGGGGGGTGGGGGGCACATCCCCCCCCCCCCCCCCGAAGATAGGCCATTGGACTAATAACATCATCGCACAAAATTAAATATACGCAGATCGTATTTCATATTTTATATTTTAGTTACTGGTATAAATCCCATTTTCTTATACACTAATTAAGAAAACTATTTATTTTAAATGGGTAACCAAAGTATAATAAATAAATTTCCTTAACATTATATAGTTATTTACAAGTAAATCCAAGTTATTCCAGCTATTTTTTGTTATTTTATTAATCAGAATGAATTTACATACAATAAACAAGGTTAAGTATTAACCTAATGTGGACGAGAATAAAAACAAGCAGCTATGTAGATATTTTAGGCCGTTACATGTATCAGATCGCTCGATAGAGACTCATATTCAAATTGGCTGTTGCGAACGTCACCTGTGCAATTAGGCATTGGTGATAAATTTCGCATTAACTTGTTTATTTGCATATTTATTGTGATTTTCGCAATACACACTTATGGTACATGCGAATCGTGTGTAATCACCAGCATAATATAAACATAATGGCCAACAGAGTAGGCCTAGGCCTAGTAACAAGCTGTGAGATCTGGGCGAAGGTCTCGAAAATTGGCGCGGTGCTAGGCAGTGGGGCCTATGGCACGGTCACTCAGGTTGAGTATTATGGCAAACCAGCCTGCCTAAAGGAAGGTAAGATGCAACGCCACCTCCCTTGTTTCCACCGTGAAGCCCAAATCCTCAGCCGTTTGGATGGCATTGGTGGGGCCCCAGTGTTGTACGCTGTGGCGTCGGACCAGCCTATAATTGTCATGTCCCTGTGCACGGGGAAAACACTCCACGAGTTGCTAGAGGACAATGATACCCCGTTCTGTATGTGGCTCAACATACTAAAGAGTGTCATCTATGAGGTTTGTCGAATCCACTCGGCAAATACTATTCATAATGATTTGAAACCCGATAATGTGCTTTTTGAAACTGGTTCAGAAAACTTGCAGGTATCTCTAATAGATTTTGGTTTAGCTAGCTCCCCAGGGCCAAACTCACATTTCCCCACTGGAACTGTAACTAAATATAAGAAGTACAAGCACTACGCACCGGAACTATTTCTTGGTGACGTAAGTTCCACTCACAGCGACACTTGGGCGCTCGGTGATATGATTGACAGAATCATGAAGGGTGTCGACATCGACATCGACCTCCTTAAAATGGTTGATTCACTAAAAACTCTAGTACGGGCTATGAAGCGTAGAGAGGCCATTCACCGCCCCAGCCTTCTGGTAGTATATGAAGAACTGTCTTGCATTTTGGATCGTTGTCTTCATATCTTGAATAGCCCTGTCGAATCTCCATTGAACTATGAGTCTGATTCCAGCTGTAGTGAGTCAGAGAGCGAGACTGGTGGGGAAGACAAAGATGATTCAATCTGTTCTATTGTTGAGCCAGTGAGTGCAATGAAGAGGCAAAGGGATTCAGATGACATAGATGAGGTTGGAAACGCTAAGAAGTTCAGGGCAGATGATTCTGTGTGTTATTGATTAAGATGTTTTGGAAGCTGATGCCCAAAATACTGTTTTTTATTTATTTTATTAGGAAGATGTTTATAATATGGGTTTGTTTATGTTGTGGATTCTTTAATGGTAGCTTAGTTATTGGTTACGGATGTACGGCATATGTCGAGGAATTATACCCACATGACGGATAAACGTGTTATTGTGATGGCACGACAAGTATGGACTCTCTCTGGAGTCCTGTTAAGGTATGTCTAACAGACACACCTGAAGAGAATTCCAGACAATCCAAACTTGTTGTGTCATCACAAAAATGTTTTTCCATTATATCGGTATAATTTCGTCATTCAAGTAGAGTAAGGAAAGGAGGACAAAAGAGGGGAGAGTCAGTGAAAGATGCAAATGGAGAATTACTAGTGGAAGGAGTTGAAGTGAGGAAAAGATATGCCGAGTAATTTTAATCTTTGCTAAATGCAAGACATGGAAGAGAAGCAGTTGTTGATGGAGATAGGTTACCCAGGTGGCAGGGAATGAATGGATTGAGGAAAATGAGGTGAAGGAAGCAGTTCGAAACAAATAAGAGCGGGAAAAGCAGAAGGTTTGGATGGTATTGCTGTGGAGTGTATAAAGAAGGGTGGAGATGTGATAATAGATTGGTTGGTGAGACTTTTCAATGTGTGCTTTGTTGTGTCAATGGTACCGTTACAACCCAAAGTTTGGAGAGACTAGTGGAACTAGCTTAGTTAAAGATTTGGCCCCGAAGGAGTCTAGAGGATGACCTTTAGGTTGAACACAAAGACTGAACTTTAGTTTAAGGGTGTTCAGTATGGATAAGTACTTTTATTAATTTAGTACTTGTATTAAGGTAAAGTCTCTTTAAGAGTAGTTCTCGTATTTTAATATTTATTACTAAGATGATATTTTAATTTAAGAGTTGTTCTCGTATTTTAATATTTATTACTAAGATGATATTTTAATTTAAGAGTTGTTCTCGTATTTTAATCAGACTTCAAAGTAGTCTTCTGGATATTATATAGGGTTAATCTTCCTCACTTCATTTAATCATTAGGGTATAAATATATATGGATAAGAAAAGAATACACAATTTTTGTTAATATAATAAAATCAAATTTAAGTAATATAACAAAACCATTATGTATTATATAATTATAATTTAAAGTTATAAAACAAAATAAAACAAATACAATGGTAATTAATATTAATGCAAAATATTTAATTTATACAAAATGAAAACAAAAAAGAAAATTAAAATATAAGTTATAGTCACGATATCTCCCGTAGTCAAACCGAAGGGGGGTAGTTCCTGGAGTTTTAAAACAACGCTTTCTGGAAGCGATATTCCAGAGAACGTTGCACCGAGAAAGTCTAAGATAACACTGACCCCACTCATTATTCCCGCCCCGTCATTGACTACGGTAGTTTTAATGTGACCAGAAAAGAAACATCCACCCCCTGGTGTTCATGAGCAGAGATAGCATTGAACTTTAATTTGAATTACATATTTATTGAGTGAGACTTCGAAACTCTGCTCGACCAAAATGAGAGGGATAGAAGTAAGAAGGATATTGGGATGCGAAGTTTCGGGCCTCTGTTGGTTTGGTTGCTTGAAGCCCCGACCCCGATCTCAGACTGGTTGATGCGTTTGAATGGTGGAAGTGAACCCGTACAGTCAGAGCCTATAGGCCCGTGACACCTCCCCCCTTAAAGTCCTCGAAGGGGAGCGAAGAGGACTAGGTAGCGAGAGGAGGAATAGGCTCCGCTGTAGGTGGAAGATCTCTTGACAAGGCGTCCGCAATCCGATTGTCTACCCCACGAATATGGCGAACAATGAGATGGTACTCCTGTAACTGCAGAGCCCACCGGAGAAGTCGTTGGTTGTTGTTCTTCATCTTGTGCAGAAAAGTAAGAGGGTTGTGGTCAGTATAGATGATGATTGGTGGATAGTGCTGAGGGAGATAACATTCGAACTTCTTCACTGCTGACACCATCGCCAAGCACTCCTTCTCCACTGTGGAATAACTCCTCTGGTGTCTCTTCAGTTTGGTGGAGAAGTACGAGACAGGATGTAGGACGCCAGTTGTCTTATCTGGTTGCAGAAATACTGCCCCGACTCCTCTATCACTCGCATCAACCTGAAGATGGTAAGGCAATGCGGAATCAGGAGCATGAAGTACCGGGTAGGATGAAAGGAGGCACTTCAGTTGGTCAAAGGCAGCAGTACAGGTGGGAGTCCAGACAAACTTAATTTTAGGGCTTGTAAGATCTGAGAGGGGCGCTGATATGGCTGCAAAGTTCGGACAGAATCTGCGGTAGAATCCGCACATCCCTAAAAACCGCATGATGGATTTGCGGTCAGTTGGCTGGGGAAAGGCGGGGATTGTCTCCACGTTAGCTTCCTTGGGACGTGCAGTACCCTGACCCACCACATGGCCAAGGTAGGTCACTGATCCTCGTCCAAAGCAGGACTTGGCCAGGTTGATGGTGAATCCAGCAGCAGCCAAGCGCTCCATCAGCCCGTCCAGTCTGGAAAGATGATCCTCCCAATTATCTGAAATAATCACGATGTCATCTAAGTAAGTGTCTACACCTTCTAAATCCTGAATAGTAGATGACATGACCCTTTGAAATGTGGCAGGAGCATTCATCATGCCAAAAGGCATTACTATATTGGAAGAGCCCAAAAGGAGTGGTGAAAGCCGAGATGATTTTAGCTCTATCGGTTATCCCAATTTGGTAATACCCCTTCTGCAAGTCTATGGTTGATACTACCTTAGCAGCCCCTACTTTATCTATTAGGTCATCAATTCTAGGTAGTGGATATGCATCAGGGACTGTCACCGCATTTACTTTCCTGTAATCAGTACACAGCCTACTACTACCGTCTGGTTTTGGGACTAATAAAGAGGGTGACGCCCAAGGGGAATGACTTGGTTCCACTAAGGACTTCTCCAACATAAAGTCAATTTCCTTTCTCATGATCTCTTGCTTCTGAGGGTTTAGTCTGTATGGTGATTGTTTGATAGGTCTTACTTCTGGTGAGGTCAAGATAACATCGTGATGATGGTCCTTGCAAAAGCCAGGGACATCCAATGTGACTGAAGGGTAACTTACAAGCAATTTCCTAAGATCATCTCTACGTGATGGCGACATGTCCGACAAATATTGATCTAAGGAACATAATAGTTCGCTGTTCTTTGGGCTTCCACAAGGTGAAGGAAGATCACCAAACTCAATCACATCAGAATCTCCTACCTTTTGCAATTCCCACGAGTCTGGTACAGTATATACAGCTAGTATTGGGGTATTCTCCTCAAGCGGCCTTTCTATGTACGCCTTCATCTGGTTTAAGTGAACAATCCTTTGATCCTTCCTTCGATCAGGAGTGCGAACAACATAGTTTAGCTTGGAAAGTTTCTGAGAGACTACATATGGGCCACAAAATTTGCTTTTTAATGGACTACCAGGAATGGGCAGGAAGAGAAGGACTTTGTCTCCAGGACTAAATGTTCTACTTTCAGACTTGCGATCGTAGTGGGTTTTCATTCTTGACTGACTCTTCTCAAGGTTGGCCAGTGCTAGCGCTCTTACATTTGACATCTGAAGTTTTAACTCATTTATGTACTCTGCAACTGTGCGAGAAGGATGATCAGATACTTCCACAAACCAAGAATCTTTCAAGACCTTTAGAGGGCCTCTGATCTGACGCCCATATAGCAACTCAAAAGGGGAGTATCCTAGTGACTCTTGAGGGCACTCTCTAACGGCAAAAAGAAGCCAGTCAATGTTGGCATCCCACTCTTTCTCAGTCTCAAAACAAAACTTTTTTATCATGGATTTCAGAGATTGATGATGGCGTTCTAGGCAACCCTGGGTCTGAGGTCTGTACGCAGTGGCTATCTTCTTATCTACCTCTAACTCCCTCAGTACTGCTTTCATTAGGTTACTTGTAAAATTTGACCCCTGATCACTCTGAATTTCTTTAGGAATGCCTACTTTTGTGAAAAGATGCAACAGATGGGACACAATAGTCTTAGCCTTGATATCTTTTAAAGGGAAAGCCTCAGGATACCTAGTTGCAGCACACATTACGGTAAGTAGATACTGGTTCCCTTTCTTAGTTTTGGGAAGAGGCCCTACACAATCAATTACTATTTTCTCAAAGGGCTCTGTAGTGACAGGGATAGGAGCAAGTGGAGCTTTAGGGATGGTCTCATTTGGCTTTCCTACTATCTGGCAAGTGTGACAAGACTTTACAAATTTGGTTACATCTTTTTTCATGTTAGGCCAGAAGAAATGAGCTAGGATCTTTCTGTATGTATTTCTCTGTCCCAAATGACCAGAGTTTCCGTCATGAGCTAATCCCATTACAGCAGATCTGATGGAGGTAGGGATGATTACCTGATGTACTATAGACCAAGTATCCGAGTCAGGCCTATCAGGCGGGTGAAAACTACGCATAAGGACCCCTTTGTGATAGTAGATGTTAGGGTTTTTCCCATTTATGGGTTTGTCATCAGCAATGTGCCTGAGCTTAGCAAGTGAAGTGTCTGCCTCTTGAGCTTGTATGAGGTTTTCCCTAGACATGATCTGGGTGAACAAGGTATCCTGACCTGAGGGTGAGAGAGAGTCATTAGACACTGCAGCAGTTTGTGAACGGGTGACAGCGCAAACCGGGAAAATATGTGGTTTCTCCTGATCTAACTTTGCAGTAGGACTGTATAACATGGGTTTGTCTCTCACTATCATGTCAGGAATCATCCCATGTCCAGCCAAGTCATTTCCTAAAAGGAAAGTTACCCCCGGAATAGGAAGATCTGTATCCAAGACGGCTACTCTAACTGACCCCTGGATCAGGTCACTGCCTATCTGTATATCAGCCATGTCTGCAGTATGACCAGAGCTTAAAGATTTAAGTGTAACTTTTCCCCCAGTGTAGTGGTTCTCAACTGAAGGCAAGGCAGTCTTACACAACAAGCTTTGGGCTGATCCAGTGTCTCTTAAGATGGTAACTGGGTAAGTCTGTGGGTCATCTGGAAGAGAGACAGTACCAGGTACCTTAAAGGCAGAAAAAGGATCAGAAGAGGCATTCTGGGTATGTATACATGTTATAGGTGCCCCAGAAGGTTTTGTTTGTTTTTGAGGTCTTTGAGAAGTGGCAAGTGTGAGTTTGTATGCAGCAGAGGTCTTACACTTAGGATGTGTACACTGCATGATGTTATGCCCTGTCTGTTTACAATATGAACAGAAATCTTCAGACTTTCCTTGACTTTGAGATGGACTTTTGGGAGCATTTGTTTGCGACATGACTTTAGACACAGGGTTATAGCTTGAGGAGAATCTCACATTTGGGGTTTTTGTCCTATCATAGCTTGGTACAACCCTATGGATTAAAGCATAGCTGTCAGCTAATTGAGCAGCCTTGGTAAGGTCATTCACTCCCTTCTCCTCTATATATACTAGCATACTGGGCGGTAACCTACGCTTCCACTCCTCTAGAACAACAAGGTTAACTAACTCTGTGAAGGTGGTGACATTTTTAGCAGCTAACCATTTTTTAAGCATCCGTAGTTTATCCATGGCAAACTCCAAAAATGTATGTTTTTCTGGCTTGATGTAGTTCCGAAAAGTTCTACGGTAATGATCAGCAGTGATAGCATAAGCATCTAATATAGCGCTCTTTACAAAGTCATAGTCATTAACGTCCTCCAGGTGATTGAAAGTTGTCTGAGCTCTTCCTATGAGTTTGGGTTGGAGAAGCCATGGCCATTCCTCTTTTGGCCATTTAAGGTGTTCAGCAGTTTTCTCAAACGTGGAGAAAGATTTCTCTGGGTCACTCTCGTCAAAGGGTGGTACTAGGGAGATGTTTTTAGATAGTTGGAATCTTGGCTTCTGGGCTTCCATTTCAGTCTTCTGCAACTGTAATTTCTCTTCTTTGAGGCGTTTTGTTTCTTCCAAGTTTTGAATTTTAGCAATTTCTAGTTCTCTGTCTTTCTCTTTCTCCCGTTGTTGTGTCTCTCTGTCTTTCTCTTTCTCCCGTTGTTGTGTCTCAAGTTTCAAGAGTTCTAGTTGCCGATCTTTCTCTTTCTCCTGAACCTCGTGCAGAAGCTGCTGCCGAAACTTCTCCCTTTCAAAATCTAGTCTGTCTTCTGACCACGGCTCAGGAGATGGAGAGTGTTTCCCCTGGGAGTTTTCCTGTATGGTACTCTGGGAATCTTCATCATTATCAGCCATTATCATTGAACTACTCATGGGAGTAAGTGAATCTACAGCTTCAGCAGGTAAGATTTCTCTATTTGTCAGTTCTTCTATGACTGTGTTTTTCAGGATTTCCTTAGTGTGTGAACTCTCATAGCTTATGTCAAAGGAATAAGCTATAAACTTCCAATCATCCTTGGAGATCACCTGACCTTTAAGTTTGTCTATAGAGGGCTCTCGACAAAATTGTTTAGCATTAAACTTTGCCATTTTGATTTTAATTAGGACTAGATGAGGTAGAGAAGATTACCGCTCAATTTATACTAGACTGACAGCTAATGTATAGAGGATGGGGTTACTATAGCTTCACATACTGTATAATATAAAGACTGGAATGAACGGCAATATTGACTAATATGGACTCGCTTTATAGTTACCGGTAATGGTAGATTACTAACCCTGGATAACTATTAACAAGTGCATACTATATGGACTAGGGATATTCCTAGTAGAGACGGGTTACTTAATAGTCAGGTTGACACTAATATCCCAAATCAATATGATTAGTGTGAGTAACTCTCACCTGTTGAGCGAACTATGGTCGACAACAACAGGAGGGTTGATAAGTAAGGACGACAGACAAGAACCTGACCATTAGTGAACCTCGTGAGACACGATCCCTTGATATCGAAACTAAAGGAAGAAGGCATGAGATTTATGTGCGTTAGGAGATCCTACTTCTAGTTACAGATATATGTTAGGTGATCGTGGATAGTCTCCTATAGTTTTGATTTGCTATAAAAGACGAGTTTAACAGGTCATTCCTATTCTGAAGAGATTCTACTTAAAGAGGGGTGACTCAGATAGGTGACCGATGTGCGAAAACGCTAATTTCGTCACATGAAAGATTAAGAGATTGATACACAATGTCCACCACCGTCTGCCTAGTGTTAATGAACATGGATGAATATGAGGATTTGAGATGATGAGTGATTCTGACTATCTCGTAAACCACAGAACTTCCCCAACTTATGACCAACCTGAGCTATTACCTCTAAAAATGCACAAACCGACTAAAGGGAAAGGAATGTATTTAAGCATCAGGAGTAATATAATAATTCAGGCTAAAGATATCGTGACGTAAAGATAAATAATTAAATTTATGAATTTACTATGAACATTAGAAAACCCAATTCATATAATGAAGTGCAGAGATTAATCAGAAAAGATCCCGGTCAGGCCCCCAATATGTTACAACCCAAAGTTTAGAGAGACTAGTGGAACTAGCTTAGTTAAAGATTTGGCCCCGAAGGAGTCTAGAGGGCGACCTTTAGGTTGAACACAAAGACTGAACTTTAGTTTAAGGGTGTTCAGTATGGATAAGTACTTTTATTAATTTAGTACTTGTATTAAGGTAAAGTCTCTTTAAGAGTAGTTCTCGTATTTTAATATTTATTACTAAGATGATATTTTAATTTAAGAGTTGTTCTCGTATTTTAATCAGACTTCAAAGTAGTCTTCTGGATATTATATAGGGTTAATCTTCCTCACTTCATTTAATCATTAGGGTATAAATATATATGGATAAGAAAAGAATACACAATTTTTGTTAATATAATAAAATCAAATTTAAGTAATATAACAAAACCATTATGTATTATATAATTATAATTTAAAGTTATAAAACAAAATAAAACAAATACAATGGTAATTAATATTAATGCAAAATATTTAATTTATACAAAATGAAAACAAGAAAGAAAATTAAAATATAAGTTATAGTCACGATATCTCCCGTAGTCAAACCGAAGGGGGGTAGTTCCTGGAGTTTTAAAACAACGCTTTCTGGAAGCGATATTCCAGAGAACGTTGCACCGAGAAAGTCTAAGATAACACTGACCCCACTCATTATTCCCGCCCCGTCATTGACTACGGTAGTTTTAATGTGACCAGAAAAGAAACATCCACCCCCTGGTGTTCATGAGCAGAGATAGCATTGAACTTTAATTTGAATTACATATTTATTGAGTGAGACTTCGAAACTCTGCTCGACCAAAATGAGAGGGATAGAAGTAAGAAGGATATTGGGATGCGAAGTTTCGGGCCTCTGTTGGTTTGGTTGCTTGAAGCCCCGACCCCGATCACAGACTGGTTGATGCGTTTGAATGGTGGAAGTGAACCCGTACAGTCAGAGCCTATAGGTCCGTGACAGTACCAACAGACTGGAGGAGTGCATGTATTGTGCCGTTGTACAAGGGGAAGGGAGATCGGCAGGAGTGTTCAAGTTATAGAGGTATTAGTTTATTATCAGTGGTAGGAAAGCTGTATGGCAGGGTGTTGATAGAGAGGATAATAAAGTGTACGGAAGTTGCAATAGAAGAACAGTGCGGTTTTAGGAGGGGAAGAGGGTGTGTGGATCAGAGAGTGTGTGTGAGTGAGAGAAATAGATTTTTGTTTTGAACCAGACTAACAAATCTGCAACTAATGGGACAAACTTCTTAAAATCTGAAAACTAATAGAAGAAATGGGGCGAAAAGTATCAAAATGGCCAAACTAATGGAACGAACGTCTTAAAATCTCAAAAACTAATATGCTAAACATGAGGGAGAAGGGGGTCCAGAAAAAGCGAGTATTACCTCTCCCTTAATATACAAAGATAGTGAAACGTGGGTAGCCAATTCCGTAGGGGGGGTTTGACCTGCTTTTTGTTATTTCTGTCCTTTTCTCTCTTTCCCTGGCTTGTATCCATTCGGCCCCATTCAGCCAACTGTTTTAAGACGTTATCCCCATCCAGGTGTCGATTTCTTCCTGGCGAGCGATAGCGACCCAGCATTGTATGGAGAAACCGATAGATTTAAGACTATCCTCATTAATAATATTTTGAGTCTATGGGAAGGGAATGTTTTTATCAAGATGGGCTGTGTGAATGGTGGTAGTGCAATAGAGATCTTATTGGGGTTATATTACGATAAAAGAGAGAGAGAGAGAGAGTGTGAGTGAGTGAGTGAGTGAGTGAGAGAGTGTGAGTGAGTGAGTGAGTGAGTGAGTGAGTAAGTGAGAGAGAGAGAGAGAGTTATAGGAAATCTATGAGTATCAATAGTTCTGACGAAGCAAGACCTGTACCTACCATACTACTTACCTATCTACCAACCAAACTACTTACCTACCTACCTACCAAACAAACAACCAACCTACCAACCAAATAACCTACCTACCTACCAACCAACCTACCTACCTACCTGCCTACCTATCAACCAAACAACCTACCTACCAACCTACCAAATAACCTACCTGCCTACCTACCAACCAAACAACCAACCTACCTACCTACCTACCAACATGCAAATATACTTACCTACCAAACTACTTACCTACTATGTAATTTTACGTGAGTTTTTTTTCTGATGTATTGTGATGTCCCTATTCGGGCTCTGTCTCGAGTCGCCCCCCCCCCCCCCCCCCAAAAAAAAAAAAAAAAAAAAAAAAAACTGGGGCAAGTGACAGAGTATGTAAATACATACATATACTGATTATGTATTATTATGTATTATTACACACTAATTATGCGCAAGAGAAGTTTACAGTGCATGTGGTGTACTGGAAGCATGCATGTATCCCAATTGTTTTAACAATAGGTACGCTCACGTCAGCCACACGCCCTACTTTTATATTTCGATTGGTTTGATTGACGTCTATAGTCCGTTCAATATCGATAGGCCAGCAATCGTCACCCTTAAGGGGAGATGGGCCCTTATTCTGGTCCCCTTTCTCCCTCATGTTTAGCCCCATTAGTTTTCAGATGCTAAGATGTTTGCCCCATTAGTTAGTCGATTTTAAGACCTATTGCCCCATGTAATCAGCATTTTATCTGCATACACTTAGAATTATACAAACATTCTAACAATTTTGTTTATTGATAAATAACTTATATATAATATATATATATATATATATATATATATATATATATATATATATATATATACCGGTATATATATATAATTGCACGGACTAACACCCTTATGTTTCTCATATAAAACGGAGACAAGTCTATATACCTATACAGTACATGTGTGTGTGTGTGTGTGTGTGTGTGTGTGTGTGTGTGACGTACCAACATGCGAATATACACTTACGGAGTTTAATAGAGATGGTTGGTAGGTTGGCAAGTAGGTTGGCAGGTTGGTAGGTTGGCAGGTTGGTAGGTAGGTTGGTAGGTTGGCAAGTAGGTTGGCAGGTTGGTAGGTTGGCAGGTTGGTAGGTAGGTTGGTAGGTTGGCAAGTAGGTTGGCAGGTTGGTAGGTTGGCAGGTTGGTAGGTAGGTTGGTAGGTTGGTAGGTTGGCAAGTAGGTTGGCAGGTTGGTAGGTTGGCAGGTTGGTAGGTAGGTTGGTAGGTTGGTAGGTTGGCAAGTAGGTTGGTAGGTTGGTAGGTTGGCAAGTAGGTTGGCAGGTTGGTAGGTTGGCAGGTTGGTAGGTAGGTTGGTAGGTTGGCAGGTAGGTAGGTAGGTTGGTAGGTTGGCAGGTAGGTAGGTAGGTTGGTAGGTTGGCAGGTAGGTAGGTAGGTTGGTAGGTTGGCAGGTAGGTAGGTAGGTTGGTAGGTTGGCAGGTAGGTAGGTAGGTTGGTAGGTTGGCAGGTAGGTAGGTAGGTTGGCAGGTAGGTTGGTAGGTTGGCAGGTAGGTAGGTAGGTTGGTAGGTTGGTAGGTTGGCAAGTAGGTTGGTAGGTTGGCAGGTTGGCAAGTAGGTTGGTAGGTTGGTAGGTTGGCAGGTAGGTTGGTAGGTTGGCAGGTAGGTAGGTAGGTTGGTAGGTTGGCAGGTAGGTTGGCAGGTAGGTTGGTAGGTTGGCAGGTAGGTAGGTAGGTTGGTAGGTTGGCAGGTAGGTTGGTAGGTTGGCAGGTAGGTTGGCAGGTTGGCAGGTAGGTTGGCAGGTAGGTTGGCAGGTTGGCAGGTAGGTTGGCAGGTTGGCAGGTAGGTTGGTAGGTTGGCAGGTAGGTAGGTAGGTTGGTAGGTTGGCAGGTAGGTAGGTAGGTTGGTAGGTTGGCAGGTAGGTTGGTAGGTTGGTAGGTTGGCAGGTAGGTTGGTAGGTTGGCAGGTAGGTTGGCAGGTTGGCAGGTAGGTTGGTAGGTTGGCAGGTAGGTTGGTAGGTTGGCAGGTAGGTAGGTAGGTTGGTAGGTTGGAAGGTAGGTTGGTAGGTTGGCAGGTAGGTTGGCAGGTTGGCAGGTAGGTTGGTAGGTTGGCAGGTAGGTAGGTTGGTAGGTAGGTTGGTAGGTTGGCAGGTAGGTTGGTAGGTTGGCAGGTAGGTTGGCAGGTTGGCAGGTAGGTTGGCAGGTAGGTTGGCAGGTTGGCAGGTAGGTTGGCAGGTTGGCAGGTAGGTTGGTAGGTTGGCAGGTAGGTAGGTAGGTAGGTAGGTTGGAAGGTAGGTAGGTAGGTAGGTAGGCAGGCAGGTTGGTAGGTTGGTAGGTTGGCAGGTAGGTTAGGTTGGCAGGTAGGTTGGCAGGTTGGCAGGTAGGTTGGTAGGTTGGCAGGTAGGTAGGTAGGTTGGTAGGTTGGAAGGTAGGTTGGTAGGTTGGCAGGTAGGTTGGCAGGTTGGCAGGTAGGTTGGTAGGTTGGCAGGTAGGTAGGTAGGTTGGTAGGTTGGCAGGTAGGTTGGCAGGTAGGTTGGCAGGTTGGCAGGTAGGTTGGTAGGTTGGCAGGTAGGTAGGTAGGTTGGTAGGTTGGCAGGTAGGTTGGTAGGTTGGCAGGTAGGTTGGCAGGTTGGCAGGTAGGTTGGTAGGTTGGCAGGTAGGTTGGCAGGTTGGCAGGTAGGTAGGTAGGTTGGTAGGTTGGCAGGTAGGTTGGTAGGTTAGCAGGTAGGTTGGTAGGTTGGCAGGTAGGTTGGTAGGTTGGCAGGTAGGTTGGCAGGTTGGCAGGTAGGTTGGTAGGTTGGCAGGTAGGTTGGCAGGTTGGCAGGTAGGTAGGTAGGTTGGTAGGTTGGCAGGTAGGTTGGTAGGTTGGCAGGTAGGTTGGTAGGTTGGCAGGTAGGTTGGCAGGTTGGCAGGTAGGTTGGTAGGTTGGCAGGTAGGTTGGCAGGTTGGCAGGTTGGCAGGTAGGTAGGTAGGTTGGTAGGTTGGCAGGTAGGTTGGTAGGTTGGCAGGTAGGTTGGCAGGTTGGCAGGTAGGTTGGCAGGTTGGCAGGTAGGTTGGCAGGTTGGCAGGTAGGTTGGTAGGTTGGCAGGTAGGTTGGTAGGTTGGAAGGTAGGTTGGCAGGTAGGTAGGTAGGTTGGCAGGTAGGTTGGTAGGTTGGCAGGTAAGTAGGTATGTTGGCAGGTAGGTTGGCAGGTAGGTTGGTAGGTTGGCAGGTAGGTTGGTAGGTTGGCAGGTAGGTTGGTAGGTTGGCAGGTAGGTAGGTAGGTTGGCAGGTAGGTAGGTAGGTTGGCAGGTAGGTTGGTAGGTTGGCAGGTAGGTAGGTAGGTTGGCAGGTAGGTTGGTAGGTTGGCAGGTAGGTAGGTAGGTTGACAGGTAGGTAGGTAGGTTGGCAGGTAGGTAGGTAGGTTGGCAGGTAGGTTGGTAGGTTGGCAGGTAGGTAGGTAGGTTGGCAGGTAGGTTGGTAGGTTGGCAGGTAGGTAGGTAGGTTGGCAGGTAGGTAGGTAGGTTGGCAGGTAGGTAGGTAGGTTGGCAGGTAGGTTGGTAGGTTGGCAGGTAGGTAGGTAGGTTGGCAGGTAGGTTGGTAGGTTGGCAAGTAGGTAGGTAGGTTGGCAGGTAGATTGGTAGGTTGGCAGGTAGGTAGGTTGGCAGGTAGGTAGGTTGGCAGGTAGGTTGGTTGGCAGGTAGGTAGGTTGGCAGGTAGGTAGGTAGGTAGGTAGGTTGGCAGGCAGGTAGGTTGGTTGGCAGGTAGGTAGGCCATTGGACTAATAACATCATCGCACAAAATTAAATATACGCAGATCGTATTTCATATTTTATATTTTAGTTACTGGTATAAATCCCATTTTCTTATACACTAATTAAGAAAACTATTTATTTTAAATGGGTAACCAAAGTATAATAAATAAATTTCCTTAACATTATATAGTTATTTACAAGTAAATCCAAGTTATTCCAGCTATATTTTGTTTTTTTATTAATCAGAATGAATTTACATACAATAAACAAGGTTAAGTATTAACCTAATGTGGACGAGAATAAAAACAAGCAGCTATGTAGATATTTTAGGCCGTTACATGTATCAGATCGCTCGATAGAGACTCATATTCAAATTGGCTGTTGCGAACGTCACCTGTGCAATTAGGCATTGGTGATAAATTTCGCATTAACTTGTTTATTTGCATATTTATTGTGATTTTCGCAATACACACTTATGGTACATGCGAATCGTGTGTAATCACCAGCATAATATAAACACAATGGCCAACAGAGTAGGCCTAGTAACAAGCTGTGAGATCTGGGCGAAGGTCTCGAAAATTGGCGCGGTGCTAGGCAGTGGGGCCTATGGCACGGTCACTCAGGTTGAGTATTATGGCAAACCAGCCTGCCTAAAGGAAGGTAAGATGCAACGCCACCTCCCTTGTTTCCACCGTGAAGCCCAAATCCTCAGCCGTTTGGATGGCATTGGTGGGGCCCCAGTGCTGTACGCTGTGGCGTCGGACCAGCCTATAATTGTCATGTCCCTGTGCACGGGGAAAACACTCCACGAGTTGCTAGAGGACAATGATACCCCGTTCTGTATGTGGCTCAACATACTAAAGAGTGTCATCTATGAGGTTTGTCGAATCCACTCGGCAAATACTATTCATAATGATTTGAAACCCGATAATGTGCTTTTTGAAACTGGTTCAGAAAACTTGCAGGTATCTCTAATAGATTTTGGTTTAGCTAGCTCCCCAGGGCCAAACTCACATTTCCCCACTGGAACTGTAACTAAATATAAGAAGTACAAGCACTACGCACCGGAACTATTTCTTGGTGACGTAAGTTCCACTCACAGCGACACTTGGGCGCTCGGTGATATGATTGACAGAATCATGAAGGGTGTCGACATCGACATCGACCTCCTTAAAATGGTTGATTCACTAAAAACTCTAGTACGGGCTATGAAGCGTAGAGAGGCCATTCACCGCCCCAGCCTTCTGGTATATGAAGAACTGTCTTGCATTTTGGATCGTTGTCTTCATATCTTGAATAGCCCTGTCGAATCTCCATTGAACTATGAGTCTGATTCCAGCTGTAGTGAGTCAGAGAGCGAGACTGGTGGGGAAGACAAAGATGATTCAATCTGTTCTATTGTTGAGCCAGTGAGTGCAATGAAGAGGCAAAGGGATTCAGATGACATAGATGAGGTTGGGAACGCTAAGAAGTTCAGGGCAGATGATTCTGTGTGTTATTGAATAAGATGTTTTGGAAGCTGATGCCCAAAATACTGTTTTTTATTTATTTTATTATATTAGGAAGATGTTTATAATATGGGTTTGTTTATGTTGTGGATTCTTTAATGGTAGCTTAGTTATTGGTTACGGATGTACGGCATATGTCGAGGAATTATACCCACATGACGGATAAACGTGTTATTGTGATGGCACGACAAGTATGGACTCTCTCTGGAGTCCTGTTAAGGTATGTCAAACAGACACACCTGAAGAGAATTCCAGACAATCCAAACTTGTTGTGTCATCACAAAAATGTTTTTCCATTATATCGGTATAATTTCGTCATTCAAGTAGAGTAAGGAAAGGAGGACAAAAGAGGGGAGAGTCAGTGAAAGATGCAAATGGAGAATTACTAGTGGAAGGAGTTGAAGTGAGGAAAAGATATGCCGAGTAATTTTAATCTTTGCTAAATGCAAGACATGGAAGAGAAGCAGTTGTTGATGGAGATAGGTTACCCAGGTGGCAGGGAATGAATGGATTGAGGAAAATGAGGTGAAGGAAGCAGTTCGAAACAAATGAGAGCGGGAAAAGCAGAAGGTTTGGATGGTATTGCTGTGGAGTGTATAAAGAAGGGTGGAGATGTGATAATAGATTGGTTGGTGAGACTTTTCAATGTGTGCTTTGTTGTGTCAATGGTACCAATAGACTGGAGGAGTGCATGTATTGTGCCGTTGTACAAGGGGAAGGGAGATCGGCAGGAGTGTTCAAGTTATAGAGGTATTAGTTTATTATCAGTGGTAGGAAAGCTGTATGGCAGGGTGTTGATAGAGAGGGTAATAAAGTGTACGGAAGTTGCAATAGAAGAACAGTGCGGTTTTAGGAGGGGAAGAGGTTGGCAGGTAGGTAGGTTGGCAGGTAGGTAGGTAGGTTGGCAGGTAGGTAGGTTAGCAGGTAGGTAGGTTGGCAGGTAGGTAGGTTGGCAGGTAGGTAGGTAGGTAGGTTGGCAGGTAGGTAGGTAGGTTGGCAGGTAGGTAGGTAGGTAGGTTGGCAGGTAGGTAGGTTGGCAGGTAGGTAGGTTGGCAGGTAGGTAGGTAGGTTGGCAGGTAGGTAGGTTAGCAGGTAGGTAGGTTGGCAGGTTCTCTCACACACATCACACACACATCACACAAAATCAATGTAGAATGTGGGTAACAGCAAACTATCCAATATTTACATACAGATACCCACTGTGTACGTGTGTGTGTGTGTGTGTGTGTGTGTGTGTGTGTGTGTGTGTGAAAGACAATTACATATATTTTACTAAGGCGTTATTTCCACATAGTTATTTTGTTTACATATTGTGTTGTCCCTGTCTCGGTTTGTTTAGTTTGCAAGTTTTACATTATAACAACAGAATATATTATGTATAAGTTAATATAAACTAGCCCCCACACTTCCCCCCATCATCCCCCTTACAGCCCACACCGATTAATAGATAGATAGATAGATAGATAGATAGATAGATAGATGGTCAGTCATATTATATAGATAGTCATATTATATAGATAGATAGATAGATAGATAGTCAGTCATATTATATAGATAGATAGATAGATAGTCAGTCATATTATATAGATAGATAGATAGATAGATAGTCAGTCATATTATATATAGATAGATAGATAGATAGTCATATTATATAGATAGATAGATAGATAGTCAGTCATATTATATAGATAGATAGATAGTCAGTCATATTATAGATAGATAGATAGATAGATAGATAGAGTCAGTCATATTATAGATAGATAGATAGATAGATAGATAGATAGTCAGTCATATTATATAGATAGATAGATAGATAGATAGTCAGTCATATTATATAGATAGATAGATAGATGGTCAGTCATATTATATAGATAGATAGATAGATAGATAGATAGTCAGTCATATTAGATAGATAGATAGATAGTCAGTCATATTAGATAGATAGATAGATAGATAGATAGATAAGCTTGATAGATATTAACCAACACACCACACCACGACCGTGAGATATTCCCCCAATTAACTCACACTAAGGAACGATACACAAATAAATAGATGGATGGATAGATAGATAGATAGATAGATAGTCAGTCATATTTTATAGATAGATAGATATATAGATAAATAAATAGATAGATAGATAGCTAGATAAATATAGATAGATAGATAGATAAATATATAAATAGATAGATAGAGACAGATAGATAGATAGATAGATACATAGATAGATAGATAGATATATAGATAGTCAGTCATATTATATAGATAGATAGACAGATAGATAGATAGATACATAGATAGATAGATAGATATATAGATAGTCAGTCATATTAGATAGATAGATAGACAGACAGAAGATAGATAGGATCATATATTATATAGATAGATAGATAGATATATAGATAGATAGTCAGTCATATTATATAGATAGATAGATAGATACATAGATAGATAGATAGATATATAGATAGTCAGTCATATTAGATAGATAGATAGACAGACAGATAGATAGATAGATATATAGATAGTCAGTCATATTATATAGATAGATAGATAGATACATAGATAGATAGATAGATATATAGATAGTCAGTCATATTATATAGATAGATAGATAGATAGATATATAGATAGTCAGTCATATTAGATAGATAGATAGACAGACAGATAGATAGATAGATATATAGATAGTCAGTCATATTATATAGATAGATAAGCTTGATAGATATTAACCGACACACCACACCACGACCGTGAGATATATCTCCAATTAACTCACACTAACAAAGGAACGATACATATCTTCCCTGTACATGATTAATAACTAACACACACACACACACACACACCTACACACTCATACACACATAAATAATAAACAAACACACACACACACACACTCACTCTCTCTCTCACACCCACACACTCTCTCACACACACACACACACTCTCTCTCACCCACACCCACACACACTCTCTCACCCACACCCACACACTCCCTCAGATATACGGCAGAGAGATATAGCCTTATGTAACCAATGTCACATAACTATAATTATAGTTTTGTTTTTATTCAATGTGGATATAGTGCTTGTATTATTTGTTCTATTTTATTTGTCATCTTGACTAAACTATCAGAAAAGTAATGTTGATAGATGTTTATAGATTAATAGATAGATAGATAGATAGATGGGTAAATACATATAGATTAAATTAGTAAATATGCCTAAAAAATGTTCATAGACTCTCTCTCTCTCTATATATATATACAGTATATATATATATATATATATATATATATATATATATATATATATATATATAATATACAGTATATATACCAAATGTTCATTAAACATGACTTGACGACGGATAACACCCTCCGAAATATTGTGTATTGTGAAATGAACTAAATTTGTTTTGTTTCGGTGATTTACCAAACTTGTTTAACCCTTTCACGCATATGACGCGATTTTGAGCCTATTGGGGATACTTTAAAGCCTTTGTTACCATCAGGGGTATTTAGAAACCTTTAGTTTAGTTACTTCAACCTCTGCAGTTGTCTTTGAGTTAGCTGTGTTGAGCCTATTGGGGATACTTTAAAGCCTTTGTTACCATCAGGGGTATTTAGAAACCTTTAGTTTAGTTACTTCAACCTCTGCAGTTGTCTTTGAGTTAGCTGTGTTGAGCCTATTGGGGATACTTTAAAGCCTTTGTTACCATCAGGGGTATTTAGAAACCTTTAGTTTAGTTACTTCAACCTCTGCAGTTGTCTTTGAGTTAGCTGTGTTGAGCCTATTGGGGATACTTTAAAGCCTTTGTTACCATCAGGGGTATTTAGAAACCTTTAGTTTAGTTACTTCAACCTCTGCAGTTGTCTTTGAGTTAGCTGTGTTGAGCCTATTGGGGATACTTTAAAGCCTTTGTTACCATCAGGGGTATTTAGAAACCTTTAGTTTAGTTACTTCAACCTCTGCAGTTGTCTTTGAGTTAGCTGTGTTGAGCCTATTGGGGATACTTTAAAGCCTTTGTTACCATCAGGGGTATTTATAAACCTTTAGTTTAGTTACTTCAACCTCTGCAGTTGTCTTTGAGTTAGCTGTGTTGAACCTATTAGGGATACTTTAAAGCCTTTGTTACCATCAAGGGTATTTAGAAACCTTTAGTTTACTTACTTCAACCTCTGCAGTTGTCTTTGAGTTAGCTATGTTGAGCCTATTGGGGATACTTTAAAGCCTTTGTTACCATCAAGGGTATTTAGAAACCTTTAGTTTAGTTACTTCAACCTCTGCAGTTGTCTTTGAGTTAGTTGTGGGCAGAAAACTAATTTTGGAGAGGTAATTATAAGAGTGAGAGAACTCTATTTATTATTGCTAATCTGGCAACCTCTGCGTCATGAAAGCGTGAAAGGGTTAATATCATCGGTAATGTCAATAAAAGGGGGCAGGGGGCTAGGAATCCTCCTCCCCTTGTATAATTATCTACTCGACTAGACAGAGAAAGGGGCGAGGTAACGCGAAAGTGGTCCCGGACCCTGAGAATAGGAACTTTAGATGTTGTTTCTGTTCAGGCTCTGTCTCGTGTCGGTCACCCCCAGTATTCTTGCTTGAAGAGGTCTGGGGTGGCCCATCGTCATGTTTTTAATTTGTTATATTTGGGCCTTTGTAACGCTCTCTCTCTCTCTCTCTCCCACTCAGGCCTGAACCCGTCGTCCTCCACAAGAACAACCTCGTGACTCCCTGGGGCAAGAAGAAGAAGGATGACAAGCCTAAACAACCTATATTCCAACGGGATTGGTATGACGTACACACCTAGGGCAGACGGGCCTAAAATATAATAATGTAAACAAAGCCATATTATCATATATTTAGGGGTTTAATGAAGGTATGTATAGGGATATTAAAGTGTCCATAATAATACAGTACTTTATATTAACTTATTGGTACGACTTGCACACCTAGGGCAGACGGACCTAAAATATAATAATGTAAACAAAGCCATATTATCAGTAATTTAGGGGTTTAAAGAAGGTATGTATAGGGATATTAAAGTGTCCATAATAATACAGTACTTTATATTAACTTATTGGTAAGACTTACACACCTAGGGCAGACGGACCTAAAATAAAATAATGTAAACAAAGCCATATTATCAGATATTTAGGGGTTTAAT
>CM064481.1:31422219-31587219 GCA_032716605.1 Paralithodes platypus
TATCAACCTTGTCTTGAGCTCGAACCTTTGATACTCCAGGTCAGGCTTCGAACCCCTAAGCTTCACTGGCCTAGAGGGTTTTAAAAAGACAGGGGTTCGAATCCCAGGGAGAGTTTTTTATATATGCGACACCAAAAGTTCTGCATTTATCAATATAAGGTTATAAAAAAAAAATATATATATACTGTATATATATGATATATATATATATATATGATATATATGTATATATATATATATATATATATATATATATATATATATATATATATATATATATATATATATATATATATATATATATATATATATATATATATATATATATTATATTCTCTTTTATAAACAGACGAGGTTAAAGGCAATAGCAGTTTCAGCATTCAGGATTTTATTGTTACAGCTTTCAATATTTCTAACAATTTTCCTCTGGGGTTCAGAGATGAGGTACAACAGGTTAGCAAAATTCATGGTGGATCCAACGTTTCACAAGTAAACATCTTGCATCTTCAGGGAATGTAGAGGTAATGATTAGAATAGGGACAAAGCATCATATTTATACAAAATTCGAGGATCAAGAATAGGAAGGTGGGCGGAGCTACTGGGTGTGTGGTGGCTGTTCATTGGTGGAAGGCAGTCTGTTCGCGAGACGGGCACTAAATCTTATCGGTGGTTGGTTGTTGGCTGTGGGTGGCTGTGATTGGTTGGTGTTGTCAGTTGTGTGCTGAGCGCGGAAGCGTAAGGTAGGGGGCCACGGGGCGAGAGGAAGGGGGGCAACATGCCTGTAGCGCTTGCCTGAAGGAAGAATTTGAAGGTCTTGTGTTTGGTTGTTGATGCTGGGGTTGAGTGTTTGGATGTATAGAGCTTCTAAAATAGCTAGTCTTCTGGGTCTGATTCTTTGTCGAGTATGCACCAACCTGGCCAATGACATTACATTTTTCTACAGAAACTACATGTCTTCCGACCACACAACAGACGAATCCATTATGAAAGAAATAATTCACAAAAAAGTCCTCCCCACCAACCCTGACAATAAAATAAAACTCATTATTTACTACAAATCTCCTAAGACCTCCAACCTTGTCTTCCGTAACCGCCCCCTTTCCACCAACCAACCGAAAGACGATCATGTGATATATCAGCATATTTGCACCTCTGGGGACTGTGGACCCCTATCCTATGTTGGAATGACACAGACTCGCCTTTCCCGTCGACTAACCCTCCACCTTCAATCTGGCGCTATAAAAGATCACTATCAAGCCCCCCACCATCTTGCCCTAACTCGCGCCGACCTAGACAAACAAACCACCATACTCGACAAAGAATCAGACCCCAGAAGACTAGCTATTTTAGAAGCTCTATACATCCAAACATTCAACCCCAGCATCAACAACCAAACACAAGACCTTCAAATTCTTCCTTCAGGCAAGCGCTACAGGCATGTTGCCCCCCTTCCTCTCGCCCCGTGGCCCCCTACCTTACGCTTCCGCGCTCAGCACACAACTGACAACACCAACCAATCACAGCCACCCACAGCCAACAACCAACCACCGATAAGATTTAGTGCCCGTCTCGCGAACAGACTGCCTTCCACCAATGAACAGCCACCACACACCCAGTAGCTCCGCCCACCTTCCTATTCTTGATCCTCGAATTTTGTATAAATATGAAGCTTTGTCCCTATTCTAATCATTACCTCTACATTCCCTGAAGATGCAAGATGTTTACTTGTGAAACGTTGGATCCACCATGAATTTTGCTAACCTGTTGTACCTCATCTCTGAACCCCAGAGGAAAATTGTTAGAAATATTGAAAGCTGTAACAATAAAATCCTGAATGCTGAAACTGCTATTGCCTTTAACCTCGTCTGTTTAAAAGAGAATCTATTACCTGGCTATACTAACATATATATATATATATATATATATATATATATATATATGGGTTGGGAAGCGACTCTTGTTGTCGTTTTTCTTGTTATTATATTTGTTGAGAGGTACTAGAGGGCTTGCTACTCACTCACTCACTCACTCTCTATCAATCAATCAATCAATCTATCTATCTATCTATATCTATCCATCTATCAAATACATATTCTGGTACCTCATAAACAAAGATATAATAATAATCAGAATATATATATATATATATATATATATATATATATATATATATATATAATAGATAAGTGTCTGCATTTACAAAATATATATAAAAATTATAAATAAAAATATATATGTAAACTAAATAAATACAAACACTAAAGAGGCTACATAAGACTTGTCCATTAATTTATTTATCAATATTTTAACTTTGAATATTGGTATCATCTCTCTCTCTCTCTCTCTCTATGTGTTTATTAATATCTCCTTTCCCTTACCCCTTTCTCTCTCTCTTCTACCTCTCTCCCTCTCCCTATATCTCTCTCTCTCTCTCTGTCTCTCTGTATATTGGTCTCCCCTCTCCCTATATCTCTCTCTCTCTCTCTGTCTCTCTGTATATTGGTCTCCCCTCTCCCTATATCTCTCTCTCTGTCTCTCTGTATATTGGTCTCCCCTCTCCCTATATCTCTCTCTCTCTCTGTCTCTCTGTATATTGGTCTCCCCTCTCCCTATATCTCTCTCTCTCTCTCTCTGTCTCTCTGTATATTGGTCTCCCCTCTCTCTTTCTCCGAGATATTAAAATTAAAAACCATATTAAAAGCAGTATGAATCCTCTTTACGAAGCTATATGTACATTCTGCAAATATATACATTATTATGTATATTGATATGTATTAAGGGAGCCCACCTCGCTTTTTTTCTCTTTCTCTCCCTCTCTCTTTGGCTTGTATCAATTCGGCCCCATTCAGCCTACTGTTTTAAGACGTTTACCCCCATCCAGGTGTCAATATTTTTCTGGCGAGAGGTAGCGAGCCAGCATATTTAGATTTTTTTGTTTGGACAGTAAGCTAAATTTGTACATTTTTCGATAGAAAAATGTCTCCGGCGAAGCCGGATTTCTCCATACAATGCTGGCTCGCCAGGAAGAAATCGACACCTGGATGGGGATAAACGTCTTAAAACAGTAGGCTAAATGGGGCCGAATGGATACAAGCCAGGGAAAGAGAGAAAAGGAGAGAAAGATAAAAAATGCCGGTGACCCCCCTTAAACCTGGTAATACTTTGCTTGGTTTTCGCGGTTTTTAATTTTCACTGGAAGAAATTAAGTTTTTTTTTTTCACTTGGAGGCATTTTTTTGTGGACCCCCTTCTTCTTCATGTTTAGCCCCATTTGTTTTGAGATTTTAAGATGTTCGCCCCATTATAAAAAAAAAAATAGTTTGGCGATTTTAAGAACTTTTCGCCTCATTACTTTGTCAGTTTTATTTAAGACCTTTCGTGCCATTTAGGTGTCCATTTTTTCCTGGCAAGCGATAACGAGCCTGTAATTTAGGAGGGACCGGCCTTTGGTCGGGACGGTTTTCTACCAAAAAATGTACAAATTTATCTCGAAGGGGGGATCGGGGGGTTCTTGAAGCTTCCTGGATATCTAGAGAGCAAAAATAACTTGAAATAAAACTTCCCCTTAAACCCAAATAAAATATATATATATATATATACTGTATATACCGGTATATATATTTATAAATAAAACCTCCCTTAAACCCCAAATAAATAAATAAATAAAAAATTCCCCGTAATTATTGTGTTTATTTGGTTTCTGGGGGATTGGGCCTGAGCATATAGATAGATAGATAGATAGATAGATAGATTTTGTTTCTAGTATATTAAAACCGTGTCAACCAAGTACTCTATTGCCTCTTTCCTGCTATGTACAGTATTACAATAACTATGTACATTGTGCATATATATAATTATACAAATTATAATAAACAATTAATATATGGGAGGCTTTTATTTCATCCATATCTTATCTATATATATTTTATCTATATATATTTTATCTATATTTTATCTATATATATTTTATCTATATTTTATCTATATATATTTTATCTATATTTTATCTATATATATTTTAACTTTATTTTATCTATATATATTTTAACTTTATTTTATCTATATATATTTTATCTATATTTTATCTATATATTATCTATATTTTATCTATATACAGTATATTTTATCTATATATATTTTATCTATATTTTATCTATATATATTTTATCTATATATATTTTATCTATATTTTATCTATATTTTATCTATATATATTTTATCTATATATATTTTATCTATATTTTATCTATATTTTATCTATATATATTTTATCTATATTTTATCTATATATATTTTATATATATTTTATCTATATTTTATCTATATATATTTTATCTATTTTATCTATATATATTTTATCTATATTCTATCTATATATATATATTTTATCTATATTTTATCTATATATATTTTATCTATCTATATTTTATCTATATATATTTTATCTCTATTTTATCTATATATATTTTATCTATATATATTTTATCTCTATTTGATCTATATGTTTTATCTATATACTCAGGCCCAATCCCCAATTTTCCTATTTTATTTTTTATTTTGTTTAATTTATCCTACCGAGGTTTTTAATTTTGTTCCCTAGACCTCCATCAAGCTTAAAAAACACCCCCTAGACCTCCATCAAGCTTAAAAAACACCCCTAAACCTCCATCAAGCTTAAAAAAACACCCCCTAGACCTCCATCAAGCTTAAAAAACACCCCCTAGACCTCCATCAAGCTTAAAAAAACACCCCCTAGACCTCCATCAAGCTTAAAAAACACCCCCTAGACCTCCATCAAGCTTAAAAAACACCCCCTAGACCTCCATCAAGCTTAAAAAACACCCCCTAGACCTCCATCAAGCTTAAAAAACATCCCCTAGACCTCCATCAAGCTTAAAAAAACAATCCCTAGACCCCCCTTCAAGATAAATTTGTACATTTTTCGGTAGAAAAATGTCCCGGCCGAAGGCCGCTTCCTCTTAAATTACAGGCTCGCTATCGCTCGCCAGGAAAAAATCGACACCTAAATGGCACGAAAGGTCTAAAATTTGCCAGCGAAATGGCACGAAAGGTCTTAACATTGACAGCGAAATGGGGCGAAAGGTCTCAAAATCGCCAAACTAACGGTCCGAACGTCTTAAAATCTCAAAACCAAATGGGGCTAAACACGAGGGAGCTACGTTGTACAGTATTACAATAACTATGTACATTGTGCATATATATATACATACAAATTATAATAAACAGTTAATATATGTGACGGTTTATTTCTCCTGGTTATATAATTATGTAAGGTTATTATAATTATATAATTATGTAAGGTTATTATTTCTCCTACTAACACATGGCATAGCTTCTGTAATGCCCTGTACCTGCACAAACCCCTCATCCACTGGACTACCCGAGTTGACGTCTGGGAGAGCGGAAAATAGTCGTTGGTGGCGAAGTCTAATAAACCCACCACGTGAATCACCACGAGACTATCACCTGGTTCTTTCAAGGAGAACTAAGGTTACTATCGTATTGTACGTCCGTGGTAGTACAGTGGGTTAGCGCGCGAGTCTGGTAAAAACATACATGTCCCTAACCAGGGTTCGAACCCGCGCCAGGCATCTCAAAGCCTGGGGAGTTTTCTGGAGGGTTAAATTCCCTTCGCACCCAGTATTTCAGCTGCGCTACATGTTTGCCTGCCGAGACCAGAACCTCTCCGGGAGGTCTGGGGCCTGGGAATTTTGCTGGAGACCCCAAATGGTCCTGGGTCTCTGGGTCTTCTCCTGGGTGACCTAGATGTGTGTGAATTTGTGTTTTGTTTTGTTTCTGTGTTGTGTTGTCCCTGTTCGGGCTCTGTCTCGAGTCGGCCACCCCCAGCTATAGGGTTATGTGCCTGTATATGCCTTGTGTGGGCCAATCGGCTCATTATCTTATGTTCTTATATATACTGTACGGTCGCGCTAATAAGTCATGTCCCACCTGTCATTACGTTTGGCTCGCTCTGTGCTGTATTAGGGTCTGTCAGATGTTGAATAGGGTGGGTAAGTGTAGGAACATGTGTGTATATCTCACTCGATATGAAGAAATGAAGCTTAGATATTGCTGATACCAATTATTGATCAAAACATACTTGGTGCCGAGACATGACTTATTAGCGCGACTGTACATACAGTATACATGCAAGGTATGGGATGGGAACAAACTTACATATAATAATAATAAATAATAATAATAAAAAAATAAAAACAAATAAAAGTCCTCCCCCAAAATACACGAGTCCTTCTTGCCCGCCCCCGACCCCACCACTAGACCAACCTTGCGTGTGTCCAGATGTGTTGACTCTAACGTACCTTGAATTGGGGGCTCTGTCACTCTTTTCACTTTGGGGGAGACACTTGTTGCAGGGAGCTTTGCCTTTTGTCTCCTTTTTCACATATATTTTGTTTAAACTTTAAACATAATATTCTAATTGAGATATATAATTATGTGTTGGTGAGGATGTGTGTGTGTGTGTGTGTGTGTGTGTGTGTTGTGTGTATATATATAAATAAATAAATAATCGGTTTATTTCAAACCTGCAGCCAATGGGGCTGAAAATACACAGCCTTAACCTAAATCTTATCCTAAGGGATCAACAGACTGATCCTTGGCTGCTAACGAGAGCGCCTACATACCCCCGAGGGAGTAGGACGTGGGCAGGATACTTTGTGGGTCCCCCGAGGCGGTCCGTCCAGACCTTGCCTTCACGGCCAGGGAAATTTTTTGAGAGAACTACCCCTGCCGGAGCGTGGGATCGAACCCCCGACACCAGAGCTAGGGCTCCCAGTGTACTAAGCGCGCTCAGCCACCGTGACCGTGTGTGTGTGTGTGTGTGTGTAAGTGTGGTTTTGTGTAAATATGAGTGTTAGTGATTATGTGTATGTGTAAGTATGAGTGTATGTGTAAGTAATAGAGTGTGAGTGTATGAGAGTGTATGGAGTGAATGTGTAATTATGACAGTGTGTGAATATGAGTGTATGATTATGAGTGAATGTGTAATTATGTAAGTGTGTAAGTATGAGAGTGAGTATGTGAGAGTATGTAAGTGTGAGTAAGAGTGTGTAAGTGTGAGTATGAGAGAGTATGTAAGAGTGTGTAAGTGTGAGTATGAGAGTATGTAAGAGTGTGTAAGTGTGAGTATGAGAGTATGTAATAGTGTGTAAGAGTGAGTATGAGAGAGTATGTAAGAGTGTGTAAGTGTGAGTATGAGAGTATGTAAGAGTGTGTAAGTGTGAGTATGAGAGTATGTAAGAGTGTGTAAGTGTGAGTATGTGAGAGTATGTAAGAGTATGTAAGTGTGAGTATGAGAGAGTATGTAAGAGTGTGTAAGAGTGTAAGTGTGAGTATGTGAGAGTATGTAAGAGTGTGTAAGTGTGTGTAAGTGTGAGTATGAGAGAGTATGTAAGAGTGAGTATGAGAGAGTATGTAAGAGTATGTAAGAGTGTGTAAGAGTGTGTAAGTGTGAGTATGTAAGAGTGTGTAAGAGTGAGTATGAGAGAGTATGTAAGAGTGTGTAAGAGTGTGTAAGTGTGAGTATGAGAGAGTATGTAAGAGTGAGTATGAGAGAGTATGTAAGAGTATGTAAGAGTATGTAAGAGTGTGTAAGAGTGTGCAAGTGTGAGTATGAGAGAGTATGTAAGAGTGAGTATGAGAGAGTATGTAAGAGTGTGTAAGTGTGTGTAAGAGTGTGTAAGTGTGTGTAAGTGTGAGTATGAGAGTATGTAAGAGTGTCTAAGAGTGAGTATGAGAGAGTATGTAAGAGTGTGTAAGTGTGAGTATGTGAGAGTATGTGAGAGTATGTAAGAGTGTGTAAGAGTGTGTAAGTGTGAGTATGAGAGTATGTAAGTGTGTAAGAGTGTGTAAGTGTGAGTATGTGAGAGTATGTAAGAGTGTGTAAGAGTGTGTAAGTGTGAGTATGAGAGTATGTAAGAGTGTGTAAGTGAGTATGAGAGAGTATGTAAGAGTATGTAAGAGTGTGTAAGTGTGAGTATAAGAGAGTATGTAAGAGTGAGTATGAGAGAGTATGTAAGTGTGTGTAAGTGTGAGTATGAGAGAGTATGTAAGAGTGTCTAAGAGTGAGTATGAGAGAGTATGAGAGTATGTAAGAGTGTGTAAGAGTGTGCAAGTGTGAGTATGGGAGAGTATGTAAGAGTGTGTAAGTGTGAGTATGAGAGAGTATGTAAGTGTGAGTATGTGAGAGTATGTAAGAGTGTGTAAGTGTGAGTATGAGAGTGTGTAAGAGTGAGTATGAGAGAGTATGTAAGTGTGTGAGTGAGTATGTAAGTGTGTGTAAGAGTGTGTAAGAGTGTGTAAGAGTGAGTATGAGTATGAGGAGAGATGAGTGGAGAGTGTAAGAGTGAGGTGAGAGTGTAAGAGTGTGTAAGTGTGAGTATGTAAGAGTGTGTAAGAGTGAGTATGAGAGAGTATGTAAGTGTGCAAGAGTGTGTAAGTGTGTGTAAGAGTGAGTATGAGAGTATGTAAGAGTGTGTAAGTGTGAGTATGAGAGAGTGAGTGAGTGAGTGAGACCAATTATGGTCAGTATAGTATTGAACATTGATTTAGTGACGTATAGCACTCTAGTACACAGCTAGCTCTATACCTCTATATCTAACTCTCTTGCTTTCTCACTCTCTCTCTTTCTCTCTTCTTCCTCATGTTTAGCCCCACTAGTTTTCAGATTTTAAGACGTTCGGCCCCATTAGTTTGTTGATTTTAAGACGTTTTGCCCCATTTCACTGTCAATTTTAAGACCTTTCGTGCCATTTAGGTGTCGATTATTTCCTGGCGAGCGATAGCGAGCCTGCAATTTAGAAATTTTTCTACCGAAAAATGTACAAATTTATCTCTCTATACCTCTAACTCTAACTACCTTGCTTTCTTTCTTTCTCTCTCTCTAACCCTCCTATCTCTTTCTCTAATGTATCTTTCTTTCTCACTCTTATCTACTCTAGGCTATCTCTCTCTCTCTCTCTAAGTTCCTTTCTGTCTCACTTTCTAATCCTCTTCTCTCTCTCTCTCCCTCTATCTAGCTATTGTATTTCTATGTATCTATAAATCTACAGTATTTACCCCTCTCTCTCTCTCTCTCTCACACACACTCTCTTTCTTTATCTCTCTCTCTATCTGCTGTAGAAATCTAGTACACTCTCTCTCACACTCACTTTAACTCCCTCGCTTTTTTCACTCTCTCCCTCCCTCTTTTTTGTCTTTCTTTCTCTCTCTAATTCCTTTGTTTTTTCACACACTCTCTACCTCCCTCTCTTTTTTTCTTTCTCTCTCTCAACTGTATATTTATCTATAAAGTGTACCTCTATCTATCAAGCTACTGTATCTATCAGTATCTAACACTCTACCTACACCCCTCTTTATATGTACTTTATCTATCTACTGTATTTACCTATGTCTCTATCTATCCATCATCTATTCATGTTTTCCTTTACACATTAATCTTACCTTTCCTTTTCACACACACACACACACACTCTCTCTCTCACACACACACACACCTCCCCATTTTCCTTTTTAGTGTCTCATTTTCTTTCATTTAACCTGACACTTATGAAATTGTGTACTCTCACTGTCTCTCTCTTTCAGAACTCCCACTCACCTCTCTCTCTTTTCACCCTCACTCTCTTTCTGCCACCCTCACAACTCCCACTCTCTCTCTTTTCACCCCCCCCTCTCTCTTTTACCCTCACTCGCTCTTTCACCCTCACTCTCGCTCTTTCTACCACCCCCACTTCCTCTCTTTCACCCCTCACTCTCTGTCGGCCTCTCTCTATTTCACCCTCACTCCTTCTTTCACCCCTCTCCCTCTCTCTCCTCCCCCCCCCCTCTCTCTCTCTCTCTGTCATAATATATTCATGTATGTTTGCTAATCATCCTTTTCTTCATTTAACCCCTTCTGTACCGGCGACGTCATTCTAATTATATTCTAGCTATATTTAGAGGATTTTGTGCAGTTTAAGAAGGATCTGTGGTGGTGAAAAGGGTTAGGTGAGATAGTTCGAAGCCTGTTAATTGCTAGAGGCCCCTTTCTAAGCAGAATAAAATTGTCTAACAGTAGCCAGAGTAAAGTTAAATTGTGTAAACATAGCTAAAATATAGTTTAAAAAGACTTGTTGGTACAGAAGTGGTTAAAATACCAATGGCACGTCATTCAAATCGGATATCACGAGGAAAAAACATATACATTAACCCGGCAAGCGCGACATGCCTCATGGACGTATCTGTATAGCGTACGCGATGAGCCTCACGGTAGCAAGACCATGAAAAAAACGTCCAAAATGACCCACGGGCACTCAAAACAAAGCAATGTGTGATTAAGTGAGATAATTCCCCTCCAGTACTTCCTACCACTCTTCCACATATGTCCCAACCCCCCACTTTCCTCTACTTCTCCACCTTTTCCCCCCCTCCTCAATTATCGTCAAATTTTCCTCATATTTCCCTCATTTATGGGTTAGTTTCCGCGCCAATTATCGTCAATTATCTTCCGACCCACTAGCAGTCCGAGATCTCTCCCGGGCTGCTCAGTAGGCTACCTTGCGAGAAGTTGCAAAGGGGAGATGTGTGTCTCGCACGACCGCCCGGCGAAAATATACGTTTTCCACCAGGCAATTGCTGTTCCCACTTTTTTTATCGCTCTTCAATGTTCATATGTTCATCATAAGTAAAATTTACACACATGGAGAAGAAATAATGTTTTGTATGGTAAATATAACTAATTCTGTCAGAATCGAAGGTATATTTTTTCGCATACGCGGCACTTTTCAGCACCTCGATTATGCGCTCCTCGGGTTAAGCGTCAATCAAGTGCACTTTTCATTCCTCATTTGCCTTAGAGAGCTACATGATCCTTCCCCAACCCATGCTTCCTCCTTCAATGCTATAACTTTCAACATCGTTCTTAACACCAGAAGAAATTAATGACAGCATGTGATCCTCCCAGGATATCACATACAGAACTTACACACTCTAACCATTACACCATCAAGATAAACATGAGAGGCACTCAATTCCTGGCAGCAGCCTCTACGAACCAAAGCCACCCACTACACTACATGGCAACACACCCACAGACACCAAGAAATATCAAAACAACACCAAGCACACGGCATCACACACAAATACTATCCTCTCTCCCTCCCTGCCCTCCTCGTGAGGACAGAGTCCACCTGGCCAGGCTGAGATGCGGACATCATCCAGCTCTTCTGAGATATCAGAAGAGACTGGATGACTCCGTCGTCGACACCTGCCCGGGATGTAACACAGCACCCCATACCATCAAACATATCATAGAAGACTGCATTTCACACAACCACTTACGCCAACAACACAATCTACACTCAATGAGAGCTCTGTGGGAAAGCCCGATCGCGACCATGGCCTTCCTCAGGGACTCGGGGCTGTTCGGCCAGGCAGCTTAGGGAACAACAACAACAACAACAACAAATAAATATTCCCTTAGCTATAATTATATAGTATACGGAGGTGAGAGAGCCGGGTTCCTTATGTAGCCTATGGAGCCTGAGCCCTCACTATAGTCTATTTCTTTCCAGCTGATCTTACATTTAGAATCCCATTACGCCATCAGGCAGTACACTAGGAGCATACGGTTGGGAAAAAGTAGATAACAGAAGGAGTGTTGTATATAGAGGAAGCTGTTGGAATGGCTTTGTTACTTATATACATACAAGTTTAACCCTTTCCCTGCGGGTGACGTTCTGGAACGCATAGGCAATTTACAGCAATTTCCAGGCTTTAACCCATTGAGACCCAGCGTCGCACGTGATGCGTCGGCAGTTTTTGATCACCAACTCCCAGCGACGCATCACGTGCGTCCGGCATATTAAAATCAGTTACGTGGCTCGTAAGGTAGGAAATGGCGGGAGAATAGGAGGGGGAGGTACCGTAGTGTGTGGGCGAGCCGGGCCGGTAGGTGTGAGCGGGCCAGACAGCCGCGCGGCCGGTGGTGGTGGGCTTAGTGGGGATACTTTACACCCTTAGTTCACCGCCATTTTGAACCTTCATTACTCCGGTCGTATGGGAGCTAGAGGCTTGAGATTTATGTGAGACACTCCTTAGGATGTATGCCGTACAATGCCATACTCAGTTTTCACCCATGTGCTCCCGGGCGGGTGGTCATGCGGGGGAGACGAACTTTTGACCCCCCCCCCCCCCAAATGACCGAGGTGAGGTTTTTTTTTTCATTTCTCACCATTCTCTTCCATTTTGGCTCAACAAATTTTGTTGAGGCTCCCACCGCCCCCCCCCCCAACAAAAAATATACGAGGTGAGTTTTTTTTTTTTTTTTTTCATTTCTCACCCGTCTTCCATTTTAGCAAACAAAAACAAAAAGTGAAAATGGCTTGGGACTGGGGTGAACAAAATATTATAACTAGCCGGGGCGGTATGGTGATGGGCTGGTCTATCAGAGTGAGAACTGAGCGATCTCTGCCATACCCATAGCTTACTCCGACTGTTCCTTTTACTTATGTATTTCCTAGATCTCAAGTGACGGCGTCTTTTCCGTGGATTGACCTCCCAATCTACCAAGATTGGAAGCCAAAGCGTCACATTTTTCCTTTGCCCCTCAACTTTCTCTTCATAATTGCTGAGGGGCACAGGGCCCTGGGTGGGACTTTGGTTTCCCGGGCGTTTCCGCACCCTCCTCAGCTCCCCGCCATGGAGTGGCTTCGGTCACCCAGGCTTTATTGTGGTAGGCAGAGAGGGTTCTGTGGGGGCGCTCAGTTATGGCCTTGGCCTTGCTCGGGGCCTTGGGGCTGTTCGGCCAGGCAGCTTGGGGAACAACAACAACAACTAGCCGGGGCTCAGCGGGTTAAAAGCCTGTAAAAGCCATAGAAATCGAGTGTCAGTGGATGGGAGCGTGAGGGACCTCCGTCCGACCCTCAGAGCAGCCAGCCGCTCACTGAGGGAGACTGTGGTCTCGCGCGGTTGTCTTGACAGTGTTGCCGTGCGAGCGAGAGCTAATAATTAGCGAGTTTTCCCAAATGTCTATGGCAACGCTGCGGGTGAACCCCGCCACCTACGAAGCTCGTTCTGGTGTAATTTTGAAGCTATTTTCGCCTAGTTTTCGGCAGAATACAGTTCATTTAATGCAGATACTTGATTAATCATTCAGGAGTGCCTGAATATTCCCTAAATAGCGCAAATAAGCCCGCAGAGAAAGGGTTAAAGACCGTTCTGTCCACAGAGAAAGTGGATACAGTCTCATATTCTAAATGGCGGCTTTCCAGGCTGCCTCTGTAGTCAAGTTCTTTATTTTGAGATCGGACCGGAGTACCCGAGCCCACGTCATTCTAGGTCCACCCCTATGCGCAGCTCCCCCCACTTTCACAGACTGGCATTTCTTCACCCAGTTCTGATCATCCATTCTTTCCATGTGTCCAAACCAACCAAGTAGGCTCGTGCGCATCACTTCACTGACACTCCTAATGTCATTAGTCTGTATACGTCATCGAGGTGTCCCCGCCTGGGTGTGAGCCTGTGAAACACGCTAGGACGTACTACCACACCCACTAAATGTCCGCCTTGGCTGGGATTGAACCCAGGTTAAGGAGATTCACACGTGAGCATGCTCTCCACTAGACCGCTTCGGCTGTATGGTAAATTTAACCCCTTAGCAACTGATATCTCAAGACTTAATGGATATATATGACATTACTATGTCTCTGTGTCATATAAATCTATCTATCTATCTATATACTCTGGGTCTCTGGCACATACTTTTTTTTTTTAGCTGGGGGTAGCTGACTCGAGACAAGAGCCCGAACAAGGACAACATAACACACACAAAACACAAATTCACACACATCTAGGTCACCCACGCGAGACCCAGAGAGCAAGGGTCATGAGGGATCTCCAGCAAAACATTCCCAGGTCATATAAATACCAAACATTTATTAATGACAACATGTATCGGTGCAAAATCTCCGTAATAACCGAGAAATCGCAACATAGAAATCTACCCTCAGCTGAATATAAACAGACTGTAGGCCTGTATTGTAGGTAACAACCCGGAGTTAAGGCAACCTCCTGTAATAATATGTGACTCGCTGCTGTCAAGTTGATTGATCATGTCAAGAGCTACTTGAGATTGGGGAAGAGCTGCGGTCTGGAGTTTTGTCCGTTGAACACCACGGGAGTGGAGTCAGAAGGTGAGTGTAGTTACTCATCGCGAGGACAGAGTCCACCTGGCCAGGCTGAGATGTGGGCACCATCCAGCTCTTCTGAGCTATCAGAAGACCGGACGCCTGTCGAGGATGTAACACAGCACCCCATACTATTAAACACATCATAGAAGACTGCATTCCACACAATCACTTATGCCAACAACACAATCTACACTCCTTGAGAGCCCTGTGGGAAAGCCCGATCTCGGACATGGCCTTCCTTAGGGACTCGGGGCTGTTCGGCCAGGCAGCTTGGGGAACAACAACAACATGCCCCTCCCTCTCCCAGTCAAATCCCTCGCCTAAAACCCGTCCACCTCTCCTCCCCAACCCACCTAGCCTTCCCATATCATCCACTCCCCCCCCTAAAACCCATCCACCTCTCCTCCCTAACCCACCTAACTTTCCCATACCATCCACATCCTCAACTCAACACACCACACCCCATCCTAATCCATTCCAACCCCCATCTCCTGCTCCCCAATCCCCACCCCCACCTCACCCATCCCAACCTCCAGCCCCTCCCTCACCCCCACCCCATCCTCGTGCAGCAGCACCCAACATACATCGTGCACATAACATTAACATTCTCCAATTGAACATAGATGGCATTAACACAAAGAAACACGAACTCTCACACTTCATCAAACAACACAACATACACATTGCCATCTTACAAGAAACAAAACTCCGCACATCACAAAAAACACCCACATTTCATAATTTCACCACCATCAGACAAGACCGGGCTGTCGGCGGGGGCGGTGGACTCATCACCCTGGTACACAAATATCATACATAGTAACCAGTGTACAAACCAAATCCCTCCTCCCCCCAAATGATAACACAACAGAAATACAATCAATTAAAATACGCACTGGCAACAACTCCAACATAACCATCATAAACACATACATCCCTCCCCAAACATCCCCTACAGTACCAAATGAATACAGACCACACTTACAACACATCACAAATACCCCACACATCATCCTGGGTGGTGACTTCAACGCCAAGACGTCGGCCTGGTTTGTCGACAACCCCGACACAGACAGAGGGCTGGTACTACAAAACCAAACAGATAACCTCATCATCCTTAACGACATCCATCAACATACCCATATTCCTCACCAAGCCCTCTATAGCCCATCATCTCCAGACATCACCTTTTGCTCCCCAGAACTCACCCCCACAACATCCTGGAGGGTGGTCAGAACCTTAGGCTCTGACCACCTCCCGATCATTATCACCACCAAAACCAGACTCACCCCAGCTAGCCACAAACACATACACCAATTATAAAAGAGCTAACTGGGAAGCATTTACAAATGAGACAGAACAACACTTCACAACTCTAAACAGTACACCCATCACTAACATCAACAATGCTGTACACATACTCAATAAAACTATCCAAAACGCTGACAAGAAACACATTCCAAGAGGTAACAGAAAAAGACACAACCCCAACTTCACACCAGAAATTCAAAACCTCATCAGACAACGCGACACACTGAAACACTCCCCAGCACCCCACACACAAGACATCACACAACAAATTCAAGCACTCAACACCCAAACTAACAACAAAATACAAGAACAACAAAAACTAAATTGGAATAACTTCCTACAAACACTTGATCACAAAACAAACCCCAAAAAAACTCTACAAAACACTAAACAGCATCACACTTTCCAACAGCAACACAACACAATCACATGCTGCAATCACAACAACAGACTCTACTCCGTCATGTAAACAACAATCAAACACTCTCATCAATCACTTCTCACATGTCAGCCACCTAAAACCTCACAAAGACGACCGACGTGTCATCCGACGTAAGAGACAATTCCCCACAGACCCTGACTATACACCCTTCACCAATCACCAGACAAAGCATATCATCAACAATCTCAAGCACTCACCCGCCTGTGGCCTAGACAACATAAGCAACATACACCTCAGACACCTGGGACCACAAGGCATACAAACACTCACTAACATATCAAACTACAGCTATTCACACAACACAATACCAGACATTTGGAAGCATGGTATCATCATCACATTCCCCAAACCCAACAAAGACCCCACGCTACCCTCCTCGCACCGCCCCATCACACTCCTTTGCTCCCCCTCCAAAGTCATGGAACGCCTAGTATTACAACTAATTACACCCGACCTACCCCTAGCTCCAACACAACATGGCTTTAGGCCACTGCACTCCACAAACACTCTTCTCACAGACCTTACACAAAGAGCTTTTGACGGCATCAACTCGGCTAGACCACCACACAGATCACTATTAGCCACACTCGACATTAGTAAAGCCTTCGATGCCATCCCCCGCCACAACCTAACAAACAAAATCTACAACACAAACATGCACAACAACACAAAAAGGTGGCTGGCCAACTTCCTAGCAGGCAGATGTGCACACGTATCTTTTGTCGGTCAGTCATCTAAAATCAGAAACTTTCCAAACGGAGTCCCACAGGGATCCGTCCTATCGCCCGCACTCTTCAATCTGTACATGCACGATATAACTACACCCAATACTCCCCAAATAAACTTAGCCTCCTATGCAGATGACATAACACTCACATGCACACACCATGACCCAAGAAGAGCAACAGATCTCCTTCAACCCTATCTCAACACACTACATGGCTGGTGCACTACAAACACTGAATCTAGCCCCAGCCAAATCCACCGCAACCCTGCTCACAAGCTGGACAGGTGAACACGAATACATCCCTCAACTCACCATAAACAACACACCCCTAACACATACACACACACCCAATATCCTAGGAGTAACATATGATACTCATATGACATTCAAACAGCACACCACAAACATTAAAAAGAAACTGACACCCAGACTTAACGCCCTCAGGTCACTTGCTCACACAAAATTTGGACACAACAAAGAAACTACCACCACAGTATATAAACAATACATAAGATCAGTAATGGAATACGCAAGCCCAGCCTGGGCTTCTAACCTAGCTGAAACACATCATAAGACCTTACAGACTATCCAAAACAAAGCCCTGAAGATCATTACAGGCTGCACAGCTACTGCACCCACAGATCATCTACATCAAGAAACCAAAATCCTCAAAGTCAAAGACCATCTGGACATGAGAGGCACTCAATTCCTGGCAGCAGCCTCCACGAACCAAGACCACCCACTAAACTACATGGCAACACACCCACAGACACCAAGAAATATCAAAACAACACCCAGCACACGGTATCACACACAGTTATTGTCCTCTCTCCCTCCCTGCCCACCCCGAACCAACTTCCAGAAGCACATCCATACTCATATCTCTCGCCAATCCATCCACTCACTCACAGACAACACGCAGCTGCATGCACGACCTCCCGAAATCCATCCTTCCGAATCCTCCCTCCCTCGCGAGGACAGAGTCCACCTGGCCAGGCTGAGATGCGGACACCATCCAGCTCTCCTGAGCTATCAGAAGAGACTGGATGACTCCGTTGTCGACGCCTGCCCGGGATGTAACACAGCACCCCATACCATTAAACACATCATAGAAGACTGCATTTCACACAACCACTTATGCCAACAACACAACCTACACTCAATGAGAGCTCTGTGGGAAAGCCCGATCGTGGCCATGGCCTTCCTCAGGGACTCGGGGCTGTTCGGCCAGGCAGCTTAGGGAACAACAACAACAACAACAACACCTCATCATTGTGGCGTACAACCTTATTGATTGAATCCGTTATTTTAAAACAAAGCATTGGTTTTTACAACTTTTAATAACATAACAAATCTATTACATATATAGTAAAAATTATATGATGCATAGTCAGATTACATATTCACCATAACAGCAAAACAACTATAATATTCTCGATAAATTGGAAGGATATTCAGTCTGAGAACAAAAGACCAAAGTTTTGTTTAGTTTTACCTTGGTATAACTGTGTTGGTGGTGTAATGGTTTAGGTGCTTATGTTCTGGGTGTGGTGTCCCGAGTTGGAATCCCGGGAGGACCATATGCTTTTGTTAGTTTATTCAAGTGCATTGGGGTTTGTAATGGATGATTAATGTTAAGAACGGGGTGTTCCTTAATAAATAATGTACAGCCACAATCTTTGATTTACCGAACTAATAGACGCTTTACTGTGTCTATAATAAATAATTTTGCAATAAAATTAATTAAAGGTAGCTTTAATTTATCTCACACACACTGCCACACTCCTGTTGACTTTTTTGACTCTCTCTCTTTAAAAAAAAAAAAAAAAAAAAAAAAAAAAAAAAAAAAAAAATACACTCTCACACAAACACTTGCACTCATTATCTTTAGGTGTATTATATTTTATCACCAACCAACTGATTTACTTCTACACTCAATTAATGAAATCATCAAATACATGTGGCACTCCAAGGACTTAAACCTAGGACACTCACACTGAAATTCCGCGCACTTATGCATTATGCTATCAAGAAATATGCACAAGCCTACGATTTATTATGCAGTTTCGAATCCTCGTGAGTTAGGAGCGCGATGACCTATGCCTCGGAGACGTGGCCGGTTAAAACAGAGGATATCAACAGAATGGAACGGAATGAGAAGAGAATGGTGAGATGTGGGGTTAACCTCAGGGATGGGGTATCGAGTGAGGAATTGAGAAGGCGTCTGGGCATTAGGAGTGTCAGTGAAGTGATGCGCACGAGCCGACTTGGTTGGTTTGGACACGTGGAGAGAATAGATGATCAGAACTGGGTGAAGAAATGCCAGACTGTGAACGTGAGGGGAGCTACACGTAGGGGTAGACCTAGAATGACGTGGGATCAGGTAATCCAGTCCGATCTCAAAATAAGGAACTTGACAACAGAGTTAGCCCTTGACAGGGCCGCCTGGAAAGCCGCCATTTAGGACGTGAGACTGAAACCACATTCTCTGTGGACAAAACGGTCTTTAAATAACCATTCCATTCTATTTATATTTCAACTTGTTGTTGTTGTTGTTGTTGTTGTTGTTCCCCAAGCTGCCTGGCCAAACAGCCCCAAGGCCCTGAGCAAGGCCAAGGCCATAACCGAGCGCCCCCACAGAACCCTCCCCGCCGACCACAATAAAGCCTGGGTGACCGAAGCCACTCCATGGCGGGGAGCTGAGGAGGGTGCGGAAATGCCCGGGAAACCAAAGCCCCACCCAGGGCCCTGTAAACTCTGTTGGTGGTGTAATGGTTTAGATGCTTATGTTCTGGGTGTGGTGTCCCAAGTTGGAATCCCGGGAGGACCATATGCTTTCATTAGTTTATTCAAGTACTGTATATTGGGGTTTGTAGTTGATGATTCATGTTAAGAACGGGGTGTTCCTTATACCTGTACTACATTGTAAGTTGAGCTTACAATTCTCATTTATATATTTTTCAAGTTCATGCACTTGATTGTAACATGTATATTTTCAGCTCATCAGGCCTTTATATAAACCGTTTATTATTATTATTATTATTATTACACATATACATACATAGTTGCATAGTTTCAAACAGTAAGACAATCATGTTTTGGGAGGCGGGAATTAACGAGCATGTTCTATCTATCTATCTATTGCCTGACGCCGTGATCCCCGAAGGGGTGGCCACGAACGAACCGCCCCCATGCACCTCTGTCCCCAGCCAGTCGACGCCCCTCCCCCCAACCAGCACTGCCTTCGTTCATGTAGTTCCTCACTCCATCCTTCCACCTCATATTCGGTCTACCTCTCCCCCTCTGTCCCTCCACCTCGCTCTCGTACACCCTCTTAGTCATTCTCTCGCTTTCCATACGTTCCATATGGCCGAACCATCTCAAGTTGTTCCTTTTCACACTTTCCAGCACATCTACCTCCACACCACACCTCCTTCTTACTTCCTCATTAGTCTGTCTATCCCAACGAGCATGTTCACTCCCGCAAATACAACTAAAGTACATACAGTACATACATACATACATACACACATACATACATACATATACACACACACACACACATATATATACATACTCATATAAGAACGTAAGAAAATGGGAGTCTGCAGAAAGTTGATCAGCCCACATAAGGCAGATCCCTCTCACACCCAAACCATATACATACACATACATAACAAGTAAAACAAATTAATAAATAAATATTAATTGTAACAAGGGGCAGGAGGGACGTCGCTCGGCCAAGACAGGTCCACTGAATCACCTGCAGTATATAGGGGGCTAAACATGAGAGAGGAGGGACGTCGCTCGGCCAAAACAGGTCCACTGAATCACCTGCAGTATATGGCAGGCTCCACCTGGTTGTACAGAGACATAATAGTGCATAAGACAAAATACTGTATAGAAAGTTTATATATAGATTTATTACATAAATTGGGCCTGAGTATATGGATGGATGGATGGACATATTGGGTAGAGGGAGAAATGTGGATGGTTAGATAGATATATATGGATAGATAGATAAGATATATAGATTGATAGTGTACATATTGTTAAAGAACATACATAAAGTACATACAATATATACAATCGTTGTTTTCCATTACATACATTGTAACGGCTCAGACGTGGTTGCCTTTCCACAGTTGGAATACAATACAATAAAGTCCCGTCACAACACCATCCTATCATGTAAAACAAATGAATCAGAAGAGACTGGATAACTCCGTTGTCGACACTTGCCCAGGATGCAACACAGCACCCCATACTATTAAACACATCATAGAAGACTGCATTCTACACAATCATTTTCGACAACATAATCTACACTCCTTGAGAGCCCTGTGGGAAAGCCCGAGCGTGGCCATGGCCTTCCTCAGGGACTCGGGGCTGTTCGGCTAGGCAGCTTAAGGAACAATAAATAGTAAATGTAACGAGGATGGGAGGGGTGTCGCACGGCCAAACCAGGTCAGCTGAATCACCTGCAGGTGTGAGGCTCCGCCTGGTTGTACAGAGACATAATAGTATTATTAATAAATGTATTAATTTTAACATCTTTCTTAACACCAATAACACCCCAAAGTGAAATTAATGAAAGCGTGTGATTCTCCCAGGATTAAATCCCAGGATATCACATATTGAACTTACACACTCTAACCATTACACCATCAAGACAGTTAAGGGGAGATATCCACTTGAGGGATTTTATTCTGAACTCCTTTCTCCCACATGTTTAGCCCCATTGTTTTTCTAATTTTAAGACGTTTGCCCCATTATTTTGACGATTTTAAGAACTTTCAACCCATTTCTGTCAATTTTAAGACCTTTCGTGCCATTTAGGTGTCGATTTTATCCTGGCAAGCAATAGCGAGCCTGTAATTTAAGAGGAACCGGCTTTCAGCCGGGACATTTTTCTACCGAAAAATGTACAAATTTATCTTGAAAGTGGCTCAAGGGGGTCTAATCATAAGCTTGAAGGATATCTAGGGAACAAACTAAAAACCTCCCCTTAAAGGTTCAGCACTCGACTACGATTAATACCCATTTATAAAATACTGGATATTAATCTAATCATGTTGAATGGCCTAATGTTTATGTGAGAGGAAAGAACAATTTATGAGACACATAAATTATCTCAAAGGACTAACCTCGCTACGAACTGTTCCTGAACCTATTGATATTATTGACATTCTCACACATCTAGGTTGCCCATAATATTCGTCTTCTCTCTCTCTCTCTCTTTCTCTTTTATTTGTAACTTTTTTTGTATTTGTAACTCACTCACTCTCTTTTATTTGTAACTCTTTCTCTCTCTCTCTTTTATTTGTAACTTTTTTGTTTGTATTTGTAACTATCTCTCTTTTATACTCTTTCTCTCTCTCTTTTATTTGTAACTCTTTTTTGTATTTGTAACTATCTCTCTCTTTTATTTGTAACTCTCTCACTTACTCACATTCACTCTCTCTCTCTCCTACTTACCACACATCAATATAATCCCTCTCTACTTCTTCTTCTTCTTGCCTCCACCCGCCCCCTTGCCGGCCTTACGCCTCGCCCCGGTAGCCAACCCTCGCTTGGCCCCGCGTACCAGGCTCGTAAACTGACCCTCGTACTTGGCTGCTTTCCTGTGAAGGGTGAAAGTAAAGAAATAGTAATTAAATAATAGACCTTATACCGTACCAGTCTAAAATGACATCTTAACAACCAATTTCTTTCTGTATAATGTGTATAATGTGTATAATGTGTATAATGTGTATAATATGTATAATGTGTATAATGTGTATATATACTGTACCGTGAAATGACCTAGCTTCAGACGGAGGCTATACTTCGGACATTTCTGGATTAAAGTATGTAAGGTACAGTTACGGAAAAATGACTCTGTATTATGGAAGAACACCGCAGACATACTTGTTTTTCCATAACATCATGTATTTATCCCATAACTGTGGTTCATTATATATTTTTTCTAGAGTGTCCGAAGTTACGTCAAGTTACCGGTACTGTATATTCATATTTTTTCACCAACCAATTAAAATGTAAATTTTCAAAATAAACAAACCAAAATATAAAGGCAAAATATGAGACGCAGTTCTTTTAACTCCGTTCAGTCCCTTGATGACAGGGCTAGGGGGGTGTGCCCTTGTTACAGGGACTTTACTGGACATTTACCATGAATCACTAGACCTCAGTGTCCAAACTCTTGCTGTCTACCAATGGCACGGCCTGGGATCCAACTGCAGACCCTTCCATCAGCAGTCAGACACGCTATCGACCATGATTCAACCTGTGGCCGTGGCATATATATCTATCTTTCTATATACAGTACCGGTATATATATATTTATGCATGTGTCCAACTTCCAGTTGGACTAGATAATAGTCCGTCAAACGCTTGGCCCGGGGAGCCGATATATATGAAGGGTCATGCCTGGATGAATGGTGGGCGGCCTTGTGGTGGTTCAGCTTCGCTGAGTGTCTGCCTGCTGAGACCAGAACCTCTCCGGGAGGTCTGGGACCTGGAAATCTTGCTGGAGACCCCAAATGGGCCTGGGTCTCTGGGTCTTCTCCTGGGCGACCTAGATGTGTGTGAATTTGTGTTTTGTTTTTGTGGTTTATTTGTTGTTGTTGTTGTTTTTCCCCAAGCTGTCTGGCCGAACAGCCCCAAGGCCCCGAGCAAGGCCAAGGCCATAACCGAACGCCCCCACAGAACCCTCCCTGCCGACCACAATAAAGCCTGGGTGACCGAAGCCACTTTTTTTTTTTTTTTTTTTTTTTAATTTGTGTATCGGGTTCTGTCTAGAGTGAGCCACCCCCAGCTATAGGGTATGTGCCTGAGTATATAGATAGATAGATAGATAGAATATTTGCTCTACAAACACTACCGTACTATACAGTACTAACCTTCTATTCAGCCTTTCCTTAGACAGTTTAACATAGGCATAGGGAGCTATTTGACCTTTGCCAGTCATGTCCCCGCCGGCGCGACCCGAACGGAACTCTGACCCGTAGTCAAACTTCTTCTTTTTCTTGTTCTTGTTGTTAGTGTTAGGCTGCTTGGTGGACGATGTGGTGGTGGTGTTCTTGGCGGCTGCAGAGCTCTTTCCAGACCCACCGGTGCTTCCCGTGACTGACTGCAGGGGGAGGGAATACAATCATACATCATAAATACATACAAGTTAGAGGGAATAACATCATACAGTAATTCATATCACCAACCCACCAAATAAACCTAGGTAATGAAATCAATGAAACTAATGATTACATGTGACACGCCAAGAATTCCAACCTAGGATACTCACACTGAAATTCCACGTGCTAACCATACTTTTTTTCTATGTGGATATATACATACCCTATATACAGTATACCTGTACTGTACATATATTATAATTTACCTGTGTATTGTTGATTTTAAGACCTTTTGCTCCATTTCTTTGTCGATTTTAAGACCTTTCGCCTTATTACTTTGTCAATTTTAAGACCTTTCGTGCATTTTAGGTGTCAAATTTTCCCTAGCGAGCGAAAGCGAGCCTGTAATTTAGGAGGCCCGGGACATTTTTCTACCAAAAAATGTACAGACATATCTTGAAGGGAGGTCTTGGGGTATTATTTAAAGCTTGATGGAGGTTAGTTAGTTATGTAGAGCAGGTTAACCAGACCACTGACCTCCATACGGAACTCTCACAGGTCTGGCGCTTGATGGAGGTATAGGGAATATTTTTTTAAGCTTGACGGAGGTGTAGGGAGGAAACAAAATCTGCCCTTCAAACCTCCCCTTTCTCCCTCATGTTTAGCCCCATAGTATTATAAGTTACCTGTGTATTGCCTGGCTGTGATGACCCTTCACTAATGGTACGTGACCTCTTGACCCCTGTTTGACTAATGCGACCTCCGGCAGCTCCAGACTTCAACCCCAAGTACTCGTCCAGGTCCTCCGAGAAGTCCATTTCTGAAAAACACCATATTTTTATACTGGAAAATGTATGAGATTAGTTGATCAGTTAAGCCGGTATCACACAAGAGCATTTTTAGTCAACATTCGATGATCAACATTTTTCTGGCAACATATTTGGATTATTTTGCTCTGGTATCGGAAACTAGACTGATGGTAGATGAATTTAGGTGACAGAAATATATTAACTGTTTACCTCCTGAGCTGCCAGACCAGTGTTAAGGATAAATGTTGAGGGGAAAAGTGCTCGTGTGATACCGGCTTTACCCTTGCACTACCGAGAGTTTGTAGCGAAATTTGTTGCCGATTATGAAAACTTGGCAATAATATGACACTGGGATATAGTAATACTCGTCTCCCTCGATATACGATTGGGTTACGCTCCTGAAAACCCGACCTTAAATAGAACAATTGTATAGCGAACCTAAAAATGAATGGGGTAAATGGGGATGCATTCTGGGACCAGCCAAAACCCAAACCCAAACACCTAAATACTGTACCTATAATAATATCGTAAATTGGGTATCGGATAGTGAGGGAGACCTGTATGTGCCTCAGTATAGAGATAGATACATAGATAGAAATCAAATATATTTACTACCGGTATTAATTATAATGTAAAACTTGCAAAATAAACAAACCAAAACAGGGACGACACACTGTAAAGACAAAAGAACTTATCAAAATCACTAATATAAATAAATATAATACAGTATAAACATGTGTCAAAGTATATAGATAGATAGATAGATAAATATATATATATATAATAAACTAACTTTTATCGTCGTCGTCGGTGGATGACTTAGGCTCGGCAATGATCAACTTCCCGGTGTCCTTGTCGATCTTGAAGCTTCCGCCCTTCCTCACCGCTCCTCCTGTCACCCCCTTCGACCCAGAGGACACGATGGATTGCCCGGCCGACGGATCTAACAGATCCACAATCTCCTCCTGATAAAGTATAATGGAAAAATTTATTATTCTGTACTCAATTTTGTTTTCTTAAGCCTGGCAGAAAGCGTACTCCATACTTACATACAAGCTTAAAGACCGTTTTGTTCACATATGTGGTTACTTACAGTCTCACGTTCTAAATGGTGGCAGGGCTGCCCCTCTTGTCAAGTTCGTTATTTTGAGATTAGACCGGAGTACCTGATCCCACATCATTCTACGTCCACCCCTACGCGCAGCTCCCCCCTCATTCACATTCTGGCATTTCTTCACCCAGTTCTGATCATCCATTCTCTCCACATGTCCAAACCAACCAAGTCGGCTCGTGTGCATTACTTCACTGACATTCCTAATGCCCAGACGCCTTCTTAATTCCTCGCTCGATACCCTGTCCCTGAGATTAACCCCACACATCCATCTCACCATTCTCGTCTTATTCCGTTCCATTCTATTGATATCCTCTGCTTTAACTGGCCACATCTCCGAGGCATAGGTCATCGCGCTCCTATCTCACGAGGCATACACCTTCCCTTTAAGGTGGGGTGGGAGTCCTCTCATGGTCAGGAGTGGCAACAGCTCTCTAAACTTTCCCCAGCCACTTCTAACTCTAGCAATGGAGCCAGCTTCAGCGCCACCTCCGGCGGAAACTGTATTGCCCAGGTAGCAGAACTTATTCACACATTCCAGCATTACAAAAATTTAGAGACCGAGTGCTCTACACGAAACGCGGTTCTGGTCTCACGTCCTAATGGCGGCGTTCCAGGCAACCCTGTTTAAAGCTGCCTCACTTGTCAGGTTCTTTAATTTAAAGCCGGTATCACACGAGAGCTTTTATAGTCAACATTCGATGATCAACATTTTTCTGGCAACATTTCTGGACTATTTTACACTGGTACCGGATGATGATGATAAAGATTTTATACTAGCCTACTGAGCCAGAGGCCACTTATAAGGCTAGGAGACCAAGTATGGGAAGCGGAGATGCATGGGTAGGTCAGTTATAACTCATGGAAAACATGTATGGCTTGAAGATAGGAACGGAGCGGTGCAAAAGTAAAGGTAGGGGAGTCACAAAGCAATTCGGGAAGGGAACGGTTCTGGAGATAACGCAAACGTTCATACCGAAAGTTACGGCATTCGCATAATATATGGGGAATTGTAAGAACTGTATGACATTGCTGGCAATAGGGAGGTGGAGATCTAGGTAGAGACATTAGGTAACCATGTGTTAGCCTAGTATGTCCAAGACGAAGCCTGGTAAGCACAACCTGGTCAATACGATCAGAAGAGGGAGGAGTCGTCTAGGGAAATACGTCGTCTTTGAAAGAACGGAGATGTATAGTGGTTGGGAGACTCCTTCACTCCACACACCACTTATCACGGACTTTAGACTTAAGGACCGGAAAGACGTCAGGTAGGCGCATGAGAGAGACGCTAGGAGTGCCCCGCCTAGCTCTCTTGGCCAGAGTATCCGCTCTTTCGTTCCCACTAAGACCGACGTGGGCAGGGACCCAGCAGAACGTGATGGTACGGCCCAGGAGCAGGACATGAAGCAAGCTGGCAATGTGCCTAACAAGGGGGTCACGTGGTGCATAGCAGTGTAGTGCCTGCAAGGCACTTAAGGAGTCACTGCATGTGACAATGTGAGGAACGTTGCACGGGAGATCACCTATCAAGCCCAATGCACCCTGTATAGCTAATAATTCAGCTGTGAACACCGAGGAAAATGGATGGAGCGTGCTCTGATGTGATCCATATTCAGACACTGCTGCACAACCCACTAAGCCATCTTCCTTGGAACCATCGGTGTAAATGAAAACAGCCGGACGGTGACAGAGCAGGTTCAGGTGGTTCAGGGCCAGAGTGCGCAAAATAAACGCGTCAGTGGACTTGCCGGACAAAGACAGGTGAAAGCAAAAGGCGGGACGTCGAATGCACCACGGCGCACTCAGGCACAGAAGCCCGAGGGAATGGGACGCTGTGAGTGGAAAATAGGTTCATGGCTACAAGGGGAAATGATGGTGACATATTGTCCAGTGGGCCGTCCGCGAAATATCGATCAGTAGGTGGCGACGCCGATAAGCGAACGGCAGAGGTCATCGTAACCAATATGCGATGATGATGGAGAGGCAGCTCACCAGCTTCCGCCAGTAGACTACTAATCCGGGAAGATCGAAAAGCCCCAGAGCTCAATCGGATCCCTAAGTGGTGGACAGAGTTGAGCCGCTGCAAAAGAGCGGGGGAAGCATTACCATATATTGGACAGCCATAGTCCAGTACCGATAGGACTATGGCTTTATAAAGCATAAGTAAGGTGGGTCTATCTGCCCCCCAATGGACCCGAGCAACAGCCTTAACGACGTTCATGCGCTGGAGACAGCGCACTCCATTGATGTGATCAATCCAATTGAGGTGGGTGTCAAAGGTCATACCAAGAAACTTTACAGTGTCGTAAAAGGGGATGCGGAAACCCCCCAACCTCAGATCGGTGGTATGGCCGCGCAAATGACGTTTGTCACGGTAAAATATCATGGCCTTGGTCTTCTCTAAGGAGAGCTGGAAACCCATCTTGGATGCCCACTTGTGAATGGCACCCAAAGTGGTGTTAAGAACATAAGAACATAAGAAAATGGGAGTCTGCAGAAAGCCGATTGGCCTAAGCAAGGCAGATCCCTGTCCCACACAACCCCAATTATAGGCTGAACACTCTAATACCCTGAGGATCATCTTACCAAAACGGTTAGAGATTAACGCAGGATTACGGGGTCTGCAGAGCGCTGATTGGCCCAACTCTGCTGATCCCCCATCACACCCAACCCTTCTCGTCCATATGCTTATCCAATTTTATCTTAAAGCTCCCTATCGTTTTTAATCCCACTATAGCACTTGGTAGTCCATTCCACCCATCTACAACTCTGTTACCAAACCAATATTTGCCTATATCTTTTCTGAAACTAAATTTATCTAATTTGAAACCATTGGTACGAGTTCTTTCGCTATCACTGAGCTTTAGTACATTTGCCATGTCCCCTTTGTTAATCCCACTAACCCACTTGAACACCTCTATCATATCCCCTCTAACTCTGCGTCTCTCTAACGAATGTAAGCCTAATTTCTTCAACCTTTCTTTATACGGAAGATTTCTAATATTATGGATCATTTTTGTCATTCTACGTTGTACTCTCTCCAATGAATCTATGTCCATTCTGTAATAAGGACACCAAAATTGAACAGCATAATCCATATGGGGTCTCACTAATGACAAGTAAAGTTTTAAGATAACATCAGCAGTTCTGTTACTCACACTCCTAGAGATGAACCCGAGAATCCTGTTTGCCTTGTTTCGAACGCTTATACACTGTTGTCTAGGCTTCAAATCATTGCTAACAAACACACCTAGATCTTTCTCACAATTCGAGTTTTCTAATTCCATATTAGCTAGTTTATATTTAACATTTGCATGCATCTTCCCTATCTTTAATACCTTGCATTTGTCAATGTTAAACTTCATCTGCCAATTTACTGACCATTCGTGTAAGGTATCTAGATCCCTTTGGAGGCACTCTAAGGAGGCGACGTAATATGTGTGGTAAAGTGGGGGAGGTGTAGTAGATGGCAAAGTCGTCAACAAAAAGACTATGAGATACGCCCTCCGCAAGGCAATCAGTAATTTCATTGATCGCAATGATAAAGTGTCCCACTAAGAACACAGCCTTGGGGTATTCCGGATTGAAGTGGCATGCAGCACGACAGCTGTCCCCCAGTCTTAACCTGGAAAGTCCGATCCGTCAAAAATGCTTGTAAGAACAATGGGAGAGGTCCCCTCATGCCAGAGTCATACAAAAGTTTGAGAATCCTGTGTCTCCAAGTCATGTCATACGCCTTCGCTAAATCAAAAAATATGGCGACAGTAGGATGGCGGTTTACAAAACCTGCCCGAACCTGGTGTTCGAGATGGGTCAGGGAATGTAGAGAAGATCTACCGGGGCGCGATCCATTTTGGTATGGTGACAGAAGGCCATTCGTTTCAGCATAGCGCATTAATCTGGGATTTATCATCTTTTCCATTAACTTGCACAGGCAGGACGTGAGGACAATGGGTCTGTAATTAACAGGAGATATTGGGTCCTTTCCAGGTTTGGGGACGGGACCGTATAAGCGTGGCGCCAAATCGGAGGGACGTAATTTACACTCCCAAAACTGATTGTATAAATGGAGAAATTGTAGAGCATCCTCATGGAGATGTCTGACAAGCGCATACGGAATACGATCGGGGCCAGGAGTAGTATCTGAACATGATTGTAAGGCATGCAAGAGTTCAGACATAGTGAAAGGCTCATTGTATGGAAAAGGCCCGACCCCCACCAAACAGAAGGGACTGCGATTCGGCGTTGCGTTTGTGGCGAAGGAACTCGTCTGTGTGGGACTCATCGGAACTAACCTTAGCGAAATGGAAGGCAAGGCAATTGGCAATGTCACAATGATCCAATATAGGTTCCCCCGTAACAGCACTTGTTAGGGATGACAATGAAGGGCGAGCATGCAGACCGTTTATTTTCCGGAATTTCTCCCATATTTGTGTAGTAGAAGTGCGGTGAGTGAAGCTAGATATATAGGCTCTCCACGAGGTCAGTTTGCTCTGTCTGATCGCTCGCTTAGTCAGTGCAGACTCTGTTGTGAAAAGACTTCAACGACGAGAGGTGCAGAGCGTCACGGACGAGATTAGGAATCAGTGTCGGGTTATCAGAATGCGGGATGAGCAATCGGGTCTCCACAAAGCGTGCGCGAAGCTGATGGAGGGTTCTTTCAAGGCGGTGTTTAAAGGTAACCAAGGCACTCAAAGCAGGAGACCACCACGGAACCTGACGCACCCGGGTTCGAGAAGACGTTTTAGGGATGGATGTGGAGGCCACTGAGTGGAGAAAATTCATGAAATAAGTGAAGTTCATGTCTGGGGGCTCATCACTACGAAAGTCACCGATGCTGCCGGACAAAGACTGAAAGGCATCCCAGTCGGCTTTGGAGATTGTTATACTGCGGTAGTTGAATGGAGGGAGTCGGTGCAGTGCGCTGGAGAAGAACAGGGAAGTGGTCACTGGAAAAACGTTCGTTAAGGACAGCCCATTCGAAATGGGGAGCCACAGAATCGCTAGCCAGAGACAAATCTACAGCAGAGTAAGTGTCATGTGTGGAGGAACGGTAAGTATGGGCCATCTGGTTGAGGCAGCATAGTTCAGTCGTCAAGATCAACTGCTCAATGTGGGTACCTAAAATGTCAGACCGGGGTCCACCCCATAAAGGGGAGTGGGCATTGAAGTCCCCTAATAAGAGGTATGGTTGGGTGAATTGACGAACGAGGGATGTTAAGTCATGTGGGGAATAGTGGCAGGATGGTTGGTTATATAAGGAGCAGATCGTTAAACGTGGCAAGTTGGGTAGAGAGATAGAGATGGCAATTGATTGGAAAGGGGCTGGGTCTAGATGGAAGACCGAGTATGCATGGTCAGTACGGACCAGGATAGCTGTGCGCAAATGTCCCTCAATGGAAGGGGAACAAGAGGCAAGTTGGTATCCTTTTGGGGGGAGTGATATATGGTCCTATGTGCTGCAAGCAAATACACACCGGCATGTGCAGCCATAGCAAACGCTGCAACTCACCAGTGTGCAAACGTGTCTTATATCCATTCAAGTTCCAGTGTATAATATTATGCGTCATGAAGAGGTGTAACGGAAGATTGGCTAGTGCGGGTTGGAGCGGGAGGGGTCAGGGTAGAAGAGTGAGAATTAGTCTGTTGGGGAAGCGCCTGCTCCTGGAGATCCGGGAGCGAACACCCAGGTTCACCAGGAGGGGGGTCCGGTAAAGTGGCAACAATTTGTTCAAGCTGATCTTTCAATGTAGTAATAAAATCGGGCGTCTCGAGGAAATGCAGCAAGTGCCCCACGCAGACGCAATTTGAGCCGTGTTGGGAAAGAGGTGATGGAGGACCGTGCCGTTCGGAGATAAACGAACGCACTCTGGCAGTAATATCATGTTCCGTAGAGGTCAACGAATCCTTGATGTGAGGGAGAAAACAAGACTTGCACCCACAAAGCGCACCGTGAGAGGGGACGTCATCCTGTTCAACCCGAGGCAGGCAGGCCGGGAGGGGGGAACGATATCCTCAACGTCCGGTAGCTCTAGCAGGTCTGTAGGTATCGCAGTGGGCGAATGAGGATCCGTAGGTAACTGATCCTGTGTCGGTAGGGAAAGGGTTTCCTTTGACATCGGAGGGGATAGGTTATGACATTGGCCGGTCGACTTAGCAAGTTTAGATGATGTTGATCCAGGGGGGGGGGTTGTAGCAGTATCGCGCGCTCTCTTACGGCCGGAAGGAACATCGTGAAGTTGGACACGTGAATCGGATAAGCGGTAGGTAACTAGATCCGTGTCTTCTAGGTTGTGTTGGTGTCTGAAACGCTCCATCAACGCAGCCGGTGAAAGGGTCGATCCAAGAACGTGGTCAACACACAGACAACCTGGGTCATGCGAAGAGGGTAGGGAATCAGGAGGGGCGATCCGTAGGAGGTAAACCTTTAAGGCCTTAGTCCAAGTGCCAGACGGCGATGAGAGATGCTCATGAAAGAAACGCTTACCGCAGGAATTACACCCACAGGTATCGGTATGGTCAGGCAAAGACCATGGCAGCACAGACAGGGGACATGGAGCCGTCAAACGCCGCAACCTGCATTTCAAAATCATCAGGCGCACCCTGGCTTCGCTGGTTCCCCAGAGTGGAGCACTTCTGAGGAGTCGTAATTTTACGGGTACTGGAGAGACGAGAGGTACCAGAGATTGAGGGGGCAGCTCTCGTTTGACGGGGAGTCGACTTGATAAGGGAGGACGATGCCCTCGGTGCGGGAAGTGAGGAAACGGCCTTCAGTGATGTAGCTCGAGGTCGGGTGATAAGCCCAGGGCGGGGTTTGCGCTGAGGACGAGGAGGCTGAGACTGGACAGTAGACCGAGCGGAAGAAGGACCACGCTTAGAATGCGGGGTGGGCGACGGCTCAGGCCCACTACGGGCAGCACTATGGGGATGATCTGTGGTCGAGACGTCCGCACCTAGAGCAGGAAACGCATTGCGAGTTGCGACGGGAGGACGGGGGGAAGGTTGCGTGGTGTTGGAGGGTCTGGTGGAATGACCAACATGTGACGATGGATTCGAAGTTGAGGACCCGGGAAGCTGTGACCGGTTGTCGGAGGGCAATGAAGCAGGACGGGACACAGTAGCATACCTCCGCTCAGGCGTCGTTCCAGACTCACGCACTAGTCGCGCAGCAACCCGGAAAGGAACGCCCTTCGCCTCCTGCAGATGGAGCACTTCTCTGGTGAAGACATAATGAGAGCAACGCTTATCCGAGGCAACGTGTCGGTCTCCACAATTTGTACATGATGGGACATCAGCGAAGCACGGGGAAGGGTGAGCGCCATCCCCAGTTTCTACCCCACAGCGCAGGCAGTGTCCGACAGAGCGACAGCATTTAACGGGATGGCCGAATTTCCAACAGTTGATGCACTGGCGAGGACTATGAACAAAAGGTCGCACGCGCAGCGATTCGGCACCCAATTTAATGGAGTGAGGCAGTTCATGGCTATCAAAGTATAACTTAGCAATGCGAAGAGGAGGTCGATCGGGATCAGAGCCTCTCCTCGGGGATATTGTGTAAGTTTCAACTTTACGTACTGCAGGGAGATCTAACTGCAATGCTAGACACAGACGCGGGCCAGCTTCCCTGAAGTCATCCTCCTTGATGAGGACACTATGGGGAACAACAACCGTGCCCACACTAACGTGGATTGACCTCCCAATCTACCAAGATTGGAAGCCAAAGCGTCACATTTTTCCCTTGCCCCTCAACTTTCTCTTCATAATTGCTGAGGGGCACAGGGCCCTGGGTGGGGCTTTGGTTTCCCGGGCGTTTCCGCACCCTCCTCAAGCTCCCCGCCATGGAGTGGCTTCGGTCACCCCTTTATTGTGGTCGGCGGGGAGGGTTCTGTGGGGGCACTCGGTTATGGCCTTGGCCTTGCTCGGGGCCTTGGGGCTGTTCGGCCAGGCAGCTTGGGGAACAACAACAACAACAACCGTGCCCACACATTGGTTAAGCGATACTTCGGGGTGACCCAGTAGAGTCACAGGGAGTGTCTAGGAGGGTTATCATGGTGGACGACTGTTTCTCAGAATGAACTTCCAACAATTCGAGAGGTCTCCGAGTGATGGAACAGATCAACAGGACCCACCTCTTGCCGAAGGTAGACCTGAAGATCAATATCATCGTGTGGGCGGTTTTCAACCTTAAAGTACTTCGGCCATCGTGGGGGTTGAAACAGTGCACCGAGCACATCAGGTGCATCATGAAATTGCCGCCTGGTGCGAGTGCGGGAGGAAGACTGTGGCAGAAACGGTTGGAGCGTCGTAATTGAGGTAGTAGCGACAGGGAGCACCATGACTGGGTCCGAGGGAGGCTTACCCGGAGAACCAGACAAGGCGGTATTGGTCGTGGCCGGCAAGGACGCCGGAGGAGCCGGGGCTGACACAGGAGTGGCAGCCACCGAGCCCAGAGGAGAGTCAGTCGGATTGGTCATGGGAAGAGCAGGGTTCGTCAACGCAATGTCTGAAGCAGGGGGAAGATCCGATACACTGTCCAAAGCCACGCAGGGGTCAGGATCCGTATTGTCCGGTGAGTCAGTATCCATAACACGAAGAAGGTAAATTCATCTGATCCAAATCCCGTACCCACCAGGGAGCCACAATTAGAGGACGGGGCTACCGCCCTAGGGATCCGATCAGGTATACACCCCTCCCAAAGTACCTTGAGGGCCGTCGGTCCATCGAACGAAGACCTAGTACAAGAGTCCAGGTTTGACATAAAAGGATCCCCTCGTTCGAACACGTCAGGGATGCCAGTTCTTAAGGGTGAAGAGGCTTGCCGTCCCACATCACCCTGTTAACAAAACCAAAGAGCAAGTCGGGCCAAGAACCAAGTGTCATTCGCGGTACCCACAGAAGAGGGGGTAGAGAGATGAAGAAGGGAAAAACGAAAAGCAAACAGGGAGAGAAACAAAAGTGCACGGCAAAATTAGTTGGAGGTGACAGGGGGAGCGGTCAAATGACCTTGGCCGACCCACCTGCCAGCCCGGAAGCCCCCATACGACGACAACGGACCATGCGTCATGGAGGCACTGGTACCGGAAACTAGACTGATGGTGGATGAATATAAGTGACCGAAATAGTATAAATGTTGACCTCATAAGTTGCCAGACCAGCGTTGAGGATAAATGTTGAGTGAAAAAGCGCTCGTGTGATACCGGCTTAAGATCAGACTGCAAAGTCCGATCCCATGTCTTTCTTGGTCCGCCCCTTGGTGCAGCTCCCTCCACATTCATGGACTTGCATCTTTTCACCCAGCTTAGTTCATCCATCCTCTCCACATGTCCAAACCATCCAAGCCTGCTAGTACACATCTAATCACTGATACTCTTGATACCTAACCTTCTCCTCAGCTCTACACTTGATATCCTATCTTGCAGTTTGGCACCACACATCTATCTCACCATTCATCCATATGATTATTATTACACATCAGACATACAACCCAATAACATAAATCCTCTTCCTTAATCCAACATCTGGCAGACATTATAACACGATAACTTACACTCAACATCTATCAGACATTGTTAAAATGTAAAGTAAGCATTGTTTCCACATAGCGATTTTGATTAGTTGTTTTGCCTTTATATTGTCTTTGTCCCAGTTTTGGATCTGTTTAGTTTGCAAGTTTTACATTTTAACTTGCAAACTAAACAAACCAAAACTGGGACGATACAAGATAAAGGTCAAATAACTTATCAAAATCGCTATGTGGAAATAACGCTTACTAAAAATAAAAAAATAAATTGAAATAAAACAACCCAATCCACCACATAGGGTGTACATTACTACATAAACAAGTTAATCTGGTTTATAATAACTTACATCTTCCTCCTTAATCCAAGTGGTCTTCTTATTCTTCGTCTTCTTCTCCTCCTTCTTCCCTCCTTTCTTTTTAATGTTCTTCTTCTTCTTCTTGTCATCATCATCATCTTCGTCCTCGTCGTCAGTATCAATTTCCGCTAGAATCTCCTCCAAGCTGGAAAGATGAGGAAGAACTTGTTTGATAATTCGTATTTTTCACCAACCCACCAACCAACTTTACTTCCAAACTTAATGAATGAAATCAACAAATACATGTGGCACTCCAAGGACTCAAACATAATTAATGAAATCAAAGAAACTAATTAATACGTGACCAGTGAGGCAGCGAACAACATGTTTATTTTCAAACGAGACGTTTCGACATAGTGCATGTCATCATCAGTGATCTAAAAGTGAAATGTAAAAACACATAACTTTGTTCCTCCTAAGACTACGATTCCTTAACCCTTGGAATCCGGGAGGCCTCATATGAGGCAAAATGCGCGGCTAAAAAGTAGCCGATATAATCATCAGAACTCGGTAACCACGCAACGTAGCAATGTCATCTCAACGGCAGTCTACAGAAAAGAAAACGTTCTACAATTTGCAAAAAAATTGACTGCTCTAGGTGGTCTCAATCAGTAGCTACTGAATTATGAAGTTTGAAAATACCAAACTTCATATGAGGCCCCCCGGATCCCAAGGGTTAAGGACCAACCTATCTTGGATAATGAATACATGTGGTACTCCAAGGATTCCAACCTAGGATACTCACATCAAAATTCACCGCACTAACCATTACGCTATCAACTTACCTGGCAGGAGCGGCTCTGGTCTCGAACTCATCTTTATCCTCTGCGTTGTCGTCCTCCTCGCGTTGGGAGTCGCGGTCTCTCTGTTTCCGGGCGGCGGCTTTACGTAGGTTCCTCACGCGCTTGTACATCACACTGTCCTTTGGTACCAGCGCTGAGGTGCAGATACAGAATTTATAATGTAAAACTTGTAAAATAAACAAACCAAAACTGGGACGATACAATATAAAGGTAAAATAACTTATCAAAATTGCTATGTGGAAAATGCTTACTAAAATAAAATTATAGATTTTTTTTTATAAAACTACAGAACATAACATCCAGTCACTCAAAGACAACACCACCCACTACACTACATGGCAGAACATCCACACACACCAAGAAACTACACTACATGGCAGAACATCCACACACACCAAGAAACATCAAAACAACACCACCCACTACACTACATGGCAGAACATCCACACACATCAAAACAACACCTAGCACTCGTTATCATACACTAATACTGTCTTCACTTGGTCTCTGGGTCTCTCCTGGGCGACCTAGATGTGTGTGAATTTTGTTTTGTTTTGTTGTGTTGTCCCTGCTCGGGCTCTTTCTCGAGTTGGCCACCCCCAGCTATGGGGTATGTACCTGAGTATATACTGTAGATAGACTCATCCCTTGCCCACAACAAGCAAGCCTCCGGAAGCATATCCATACTCAAATCACCCAGCGATCCATCCAGTCACTCAAAGACAACACTCAGCTACATGCACGGTCCCCTGAAGTCCATCCCTCAGATACCCTCCTTTCCCATGAGGACAGAGTCCACCTGGCTAGGCTGCGATGTGGGCACCATCAAGCCCTTCTGCGTTATCAGAAGAGGCTGGATGACTCTATCCAGGACACCTGTCCGGGTTGTAACACAACACCGCACACTATCAAACACATTATGGAAGACTGCATAACACATAACCACTTACACCAACAAACAGCACACCACAAACATTAAAAAGAAACTGACACCCAGACTTAACACCCTCAGGTCACTTGCTCACACAAAATGTGGACACAACAAAGAAACTACCACCACAGTATATAAACAATACATAAGATCAGTGATGGAATACGCAAGCCCAGCCTGGGCTTCTAACCTAGCTGAAACACATCATAAGACCTTACAGACTATTCAAAACAAAGCCCTGAAGATCATTACAGGCTGCACAGCTACTGCACCCACAGATCACCTACATCAAGAAACCAAAATCCTCAAAGTCAAAGACCATCTGGACATGAGAGGCACTCAATTCCTGGCAGCAGCCTCCACGAACCAAGACCACCCACTAAACTACATGGCAACACACCCACAGACACCAAGAAATATCAAAACAACACCCAGCACACGGTATCACACACAATTATTGTCCTCTCTCCCTCCCTGCCCACCCCGAACCAACTTCCAGAAGCACATCCATACTCATATCTCTCACCGATCCATCCACTCACTCACAGACAACACGCAGCTGCATGCACGACCTCCCGAAATCCATCCTTCCGAATCCTCCCTTCCTCGCGAGGACAGAGTCCACCTGGCCAGGCTGAGATGCGGACACCATCCAGCTCTCCTGAGCTATCAGAAGAGACTGGATGACTCCGTTGTCGACGCCTGCCCGGGATGTAACACAGCACCCCATACCATTAAACACATCATAGAAGACTGCATTTCACACAACCACTTACGCCAACAACACAATCTACACTCAATGAGAGCTCTGTGGGAAAGCCCGATCGTGGCCATGGCCTTTCTCAGGGACTCGGGGCTGTTCGGCCAGGCAGCTTAGGGAACAACAACAACAACAACAACAACAACACAACACACACTCTTTGAGAACTTTGCGGGAAAACCCGGTCTCGGCAGTGGCCTTCCTTAGGAGCTCAGGACAGTTCGGTCAGACAGCCTAAGGAACCACTACTACGTGGTGATGGGCTGGTCTATCAGAATGAGAACTGAGCGATCTCTGCCATACCCATAGCTTACTCTGACTGTTCCTTTTACTTATATATTTTCTAGATCTCAAGTGACAGCGTCTCTTCCGTGGATTGACCTCCCTACTGCCAACTTAGAGGTTGGCAGATTGGGAGCCAAAGCGTCACATTTTTCCCTTGCCCCTCAACTTTCCCTTCATAATTGCTGAGGGGCACAGGGCCTTGGGTGGGGCTTGGGTTTCCCGAGCATTTCCGCACCCTCCTCAGCTCCCTGCCTGGAGTGGCTTCGGTCACCCGGGCTTTATTAGTGGTAAGCAGGGAGGGTTTTGTGGGGCCGCTCGTTTATGGCCTTTGCCTTGCTCAGGACTTTGGGGCTGTTCGGCCAGACAGCCTAGGGAACAGCAACAACAACAACCACTATTACGACTACTACTACATTCTGTAAGATAACACAAGCATTATATGACACAAAACAGCTTTACGTAGGTTCCTCACACACTTCTATGGTACCAGTGCTAAGGTAGATACTGTATATAATTAAAAAAACAAATAAATAAAAATAGGAGTCTTTAGGTGCTGCAATGTTACAAAAATCTCAACTCACAAGAAATATAGTCGGCACCAAACTTCCTAATGAGTCGATCCATAATGTCTCGGGTCTTGAGCCTAAAGTTGCGCTGACAGTCCTCCTTCATACCGCATATGGCCCGCACCACGCCCTCCACGTGCCCCGCGGTGACCTGCGGGGGGAAGATGACCAGGACGGACTTGAGGAAGGACAGGCAGGACCCCACCAGCTCCCGGGTCGGACACTTGAGTAGGGCGCAGGTTGACGACACTAGTTGGGTCAGTGCGTCTTGCGGCATCACATCTAGGGGAGAGAGAGAGACGGGGTTATACATACATTAAATGGTGGATGGGACTCGTTACCCTTGGTTGGCAACCCCTCTAAGGGAGACAACCTTATACAAATCCGGGTGGATGGGACTCGTCAGCCTTAGTCGGCAACCTGTCTAGGGGAGTAAACCTTATACAAATCAGTACTGCTCACCTAAGGGTGAAGCAGATTAGTGGATGGACTAGCTGCACACCACTGTAGAAAAATAGTGCTAATAAAATAAATAGAAGGCCTCGGAGTCAGACGGACCCAAAGTTGAGTGGTCAATCCTGTAAGTCTTTCAGTAAACTGGCACGGGTTGTCCTTCTCACAGGGGTTAGGTCTGCTTGGGGGCATTTTGTGTATGGACATCCCCGTAAAGAGGAGTAAGGTGTCCGGCAAGAGATAGATAGACATACATACATTAACACCTTAAGCACGATTACGTAATGTGTGAGTGCATAGTTTCAAAGAACAATACGACAAGAAACAAAACTCCGCACAACACAAAAAACACACACATTTCATAATTTCACCACCATCAGACAAGACCGGGCTGTCGGCGGGGGCGGTAGCCTCATCACCCTGGTACACAAAGAAATATCATACATAATAACCAGTGTACAAACCAAATCCCTCCTCCCCCTAAATGATAACACAACAGAAATACAGTCAATTAAAATACGCACTGGCAACAACTCCAACATAACCATCATAAACACATACATCCCTCCCCAAACATCCCCTACAGTACCAAATGAATACAGACCACACTTACAACACATCACAAACACCCCACACACCCCACACATCATCCTGGGTGGTGACTTCAACGCCAAGACGTCGGCCTGGTTTGTCGACAACCCCGACACAGACAGAGGGCTGGTACTACAAAACCAAACAGATAACTCATCATCCTTAACGACATCCATCAACATACCCATATTCCTCACCAAGCCCTCTATAACCCATCATCTCCAGACATCACCTTTTGCTCCCCAGAACTCGCCCCCACAACATCCTGGAGGGTGGTCAGAACCTTAGGCTCTGACCACCTCCCGATCATTATCACCACCAAAACCAGACTCACCCCAGCTAGCCACAAACACACATACACCAATTATAAAAGAGCTAACTGGGAAGCATTCACAAATGAGACAGAACATCACTTCACAACTCTAAACAGTACACCCATCACTAACATCAACAATGCTGTACACATACTCAATAAAACTATCCAAAACACTGACAAGAAACACATTCCAAGAGGTAACAGAAAAAGACACAACCCCAACTTCACACCAGAAATTCAAAACCTCATCAGACAACACGACATACTGAAACACTCCCCAGCACCCCACACACAAGACATCACACAACAAATTCAAGCACTCAACACCCAAACTAACAACAAAATACAAGAACAACAAAAACTAAATTGGAATAACTTCCTACAAACACTTGATCACAAAACAAACCCCAAAAAACTCTACAAAACACTAAACAGCATCACAACACAATCACATGCTGCAATCACAACAACAGACTCTACTCCTTCATGTAAACAACAAGCAAACACTCTCATCAATCACTTCTCACATGTCAGCCACCTAAAACCTCACAAAGACGACCGACGTGTCATCCGACGTAAGAGACAATTTCCCACAGACCCTGACTATACACCAATCACCAGACAAAGCATATCATCAACAATCTCAAGCACTCACCCGCCTGTGGCCTAGACAACATAAGCAACATACACCTCAGACACCTGGGACCACAAGGCATACAAGCACTCACTAACATATCAAACTACAGCTATTCACACAACACAATACCAGACATTTGGAAGCATGGTATCATCATCACATTCCCCAAAACCAACAAAGACCCCATGCTACCCTCCTCGCACTGCCCCATCACACTCCTTTTCTCCCCTTCCAAAGTCATGGAACGCCTAGTATTACAACTAATTACACCTGACCTACCCCTAGCTCCAACACAACATGGCTTTAGGCCACTGCACTCCACAAACACTCTTCTCACAGACCTTACACAAAGAGCTTTCGACGGCATCAACTCAGCTAGACCACCACACAGATCACTATTAGCCACACTCGACATTAGTAAAGCCTTCGATGCCATCCCCCGCCACAACCTAACAAACAAAATCTACAACACAAACATGCACAACAACACAAAAAGGTGGCTGGCCAACTTCCTAGCAGGCAGATGTGCACACGTATCTTTTGCCGGTCAGTCATCTAAAATCAGAAACTTTCCAAACGGAGTCCCACAAGGATCCGTCCTATCGCCCGCACTCTTCAATCTGTACATGCACGATATAACTACACCCAATACGCCCCAAATAAACTTAGCCTCCTATGCAGATGACCTAACACTCACATGCACACACCATGACCCAAAAAGAGCAACAGATCTCCTTCAACCCTATCTCAACACAACTCAGGTTCTGACGAACCTGAGCCGACATCAAACCAGGACAGCCGCCCTGTTTACCATAGTCTCTCCCCCACTCCTCGTGCAAGAAGCCTGCTAGCACGAACAGTACCAACCCCTCGCCCCCGTTCTAACCACTCCTCTCCCCGACCTGTACGTAGAGTCCCGCCACCACAGGTTTCCGGATTTACACCAGTGAGGAACGGTGCACGGCCAACGCAGAAAAGGTCTCGTCTACCAGTCACAATGTCAAACAGATTTGAGATATTGGTAGAGATGGAAGACGAACCAGAAGAGACCAGGCTCGTTGGGGATTCCATCCTACGAGGACAGGTCGAAGAGTTCTGCGACAGAGTCCCAAATCAACGAAAAAGATTTTGCATCCCAGGAGCTGGACTGGACGACATTGTGGAAGCCTTCGAAGATACCACAAAGGATGCAAATGAAAATACCCTTTTTGTCATCCATGCTGGTTCAAATGACGTCATGCGCACCAGATCCGAAGAGTTGATGGAGAAATATCGCAAGATGATCCAGCACTACAAAAACAAGTCAAGGAATATCATCATCTCAGGCATTCTCCCCAAGATCGACGCACCTGACAAATTCTACGACAAGGCCTTCAGCACAAATAGCCGACTAAAATATTTGTGTCTGAGGGAAGAAGTTGAATTCATCAACCTCTGGGACAACTTCTACAACCAGCCTACTCTGTTCCGCAAGGATGGCACTCATCTAAACCCTGTGGGTTCAGCACGCATGGGTCGTCTCCTACACGAAGCAGTCCGCAGCCATGGATCAAAAAAGCCATCCGAGAAGAAGCAGCAGTGACATAAATCATCCAACGCCAAGAAAAAAACAGAGGCAACCGAGGACCACCAGCGATAAGGACCGAAGACAGCCAGGACCGAGGACAGCCATGAACATAAATGTAGATCCGACAAGAACCAAAAATATTATTAAAGAGCGTTCCGTGAGTTCTAAAATAACAAATTTAAAGGTTTTCTATGCAAACGCTCGTATCATACGCAATAAATTTTCAGATTTAGAGGAGCTAGTGTTTACAGAAAATTATGATGTGATTGGCATAACAGAATCTTGGCTCAATACAGAAGATAGAGACTTTTTAGCAGAGTATTCACTTCCCGGTTATGTAATGTTTGAGAAAAGCCGAATAAATCGATATGGAGGTGGCGTTTTACTTTATATCAAAGAAAGTCTTAACCCGACCCTCTTATCAAAACCTCAAATTGTGAACGTCGACGCATCTTTTGTGCTAATAAAGAATAATAAAGGTACAAAAATAATACTTGCATTAATATACAGACCTCCAGCTCAATCAGTGCAAACTGACCGAGAAATTTACGAACAAATTGCAGATGTAAGTAACTCACAAGATACCGTATTTTTTGGCGACTTTAATTTACCTGTGACCAAGTGGGGCGATACTCTTACTTCACACTCCGGACATGACTTGTATACGAACTTGCAAGAGAGTTCGCTTTATCAATTTGTTCGAACGCCGACCCGTGGTAATAACGTTCTTGACATTGTACTTGCAACAAAAGAAGAATTAATAGAGAATTTGAATGTTGGTGATGAATTCAGTAACAGCGACCATCGTACGATAACTTTCACTTTAAAGTTTACTAGTAACGAACCAAATAGTAGCATCGAAAAAGTCCCTAATTTCAAGAAAGCAAACTTCCATAAACTTAGAGCTATGTTTAAAGAAACTGACTGGAGCTTTTTAATTAACAATAACGACATAAATACATCTTGGAAGTTATTCGAAACCACTTACCTAAAAGCAGTGCAAGACTGTATACCATCGAAAATACGGCGTCCAGGCCATAATAATAAGCCCAAATGGTGGAATAAAGATATTTCAAACTGCCTGCTTGCTAAAAAAATTTGCTAATGATAGATTAAAATCCTCACAAAATGACGAAGAACGGGTGAAATTTGTAGAGCTACGACGCAAAGCCAAAAAGTTAATTAAGCAAAGTAAAAAGACCCTAGAGTTACATATTGCGAATCAAAGTAAAACAAACCCGAAAGAATTCTATAGTTATATCAGAAAGAAAAAAGTAGTTACTTCAACTGTTGGACCGTTAGTCGATGAAAACGGAGAATACACCAAAGACGAAGTACAAATGAGTAATGCCCTCAATACCTTCTTTGCATCAGTTTTTACAACAGAAGACCTCAGTGATATCCCTACACCATCGCCGATTCAGATTGATAATTCAGATGTTCTAAGCAATATCACCGTTACAGAGAGAGAAGTATTGAATTGTTTAGATAAACTCAAGGTAAATAAAACGCCTGGACCTGATACAATCTCGCCTAGAGTTCTAAAGGAAGCTAAGGATGAGCTCTCCAAACCACTGACATTACTATTCAATAAATCCTTGAAGTCTGGAACTATGCCTGATCAGTGGAAGCTAGCCAACGTAACACCGATATTAAAAAAAGGCAGCAAATCCCTACCCAGTAACTATCGTCCAATTACCTTAACCTCAGTTGTATGTAAAATGCTAGAAACAGTCATACGAGACAGACTCGTAAATCACTTAGAGGAAAATAACATACTTAAGATACTCAACACGGCTTTCGTAAAAAACGTTCCTGTTTAACAAACCTCTTAGACTTCTTCCACGATATCCTCAACCTCTACGATGAGAGTAAAGCTGTAGATATTATATACCTTGATTTTCAAAAGGCCTTTGACAAAGTTCCCCACAAACGTTTACTGCTAAAACTAAAAGCGCATGGAATACAAGACGGTGTGTTGAAATGGATAGAAAATTGGCTCAGCGACAGAAAGCAAAGAGTAGTCATAAACGGTAAGGCATCTAAATGGACCAATGTAAGTAGCGGGGTACCCCAGGGATCGGTACTAGGACCAATTCTCTTTCTAATTTACATCAACGACATAGATGAGGGTCTTACCTGTACAATCTCAAAATTTGCTGACGATACAAAAATTGCAAATAGCGTACTCTCAAAAGAACAAGTTGACGATATGCAACACAATCTAGATAAATTGTCATGTTGGGCCCAAATTTGGCAAATGAGTTTCAATGCGGATAAATGTAAAGTACTACATATCGGATACCTAAATGAGAAAGCAAACTATTCGATGAATGGCACTCAGCTTAAGAATGTAAACAGAGAAACCGATCTGGGAGTAACAATATCGAGTAACCTAAAACCGAGTCAACAATGTTCAGAAGTTGTTAAGAAGGCAAACAAAATAATTGGCTTTATAGGCAGGTCATTTGAGCATAAATCCAAAGAAGTTATCCTAACCCTTTAGAATTCCTTAGTCCGCCCTCTTCTGGAATACTGCGTTCAATCCTGGTGCCCTTATTACCAAAAAGATATAAACAAGCTAGAACGAGTTCAGCGTAGAGTTACCAAAATGATACCTAGCCTAAAGAACAAACCATACGAAGAGCGTCTTAGAGAATTAAATCTATTTCCTTTAACCCAGCGCAGATTAAGAGGTGACTTAATTCAAGTGTTCAAAATCATCAAAGGCATCGACAATATGAACTGTAGTAAGTACTTCACTATCGACCAATCTAATTACACGCGGGGAAACGGTTGCAAAATTATTGGTAAATCTTTTAACTCACACGAATCTAAGAATTTCTTCTTCAATCGAGTTGTCAACTTGTGGAATGGGCTTCCCCGAAACGTTATAGACTGCATCACCGTTGATTCATTTAAACTCCGCCTAGACAAATATCTCGCATCAAACCCGCGACTGACTGCGTTTGTAAATGAATAACTTTATTTTATTCCCCCCTCAGTTACTAACCCCTCTGTCCCCTACTAACTTCCTAATCCTGCCACGGACATTAGTTCCAGGGCAGTAATTCCCTTTCCAATGTTCCCTTACCCACTCTAACCCACTGTTTGGACACTTAATCCTCAGTGTTTTGGAGGACAAGCAACCTAGAAGGGTCACTAGATCTGTTGTTGCTTGATTTTCTTTGTACTCCTTTGTACTACATGGCTGGTGCACTACAAACAGACTTAATCTAGCCCCAGCCAAATCCACCGCAACCCTGCTCACAAGTTGGACAGGAAAACACGAATACATCCCTCAACTCACCATAAACAACACACCCCTAACACATACACACACACCCAAAATCCTAGGAGTAACATATGATACTCATATGACATTCAAACAGCACACCACAAACATTAAAAAGAAACTGACACCCAGACTTAATGCCCTCAGGTCACTTGCTCACACAAAATTTGGACACAACAAAGAAACTACCACCACAGTATATAAACAATACATAAGATCAGTGATGGAATACGCAAGCCCAGCCTGGGCTTCTAACCTAGCTGAAACACATCATAAGACCTTACAGACTATTTAAAACAAAGCCCTGAAGATCATTACAGGCTGCACAGCTACTGCACCCACAGATCACCTACATCAAGAAACCAAAATCCTCAAAGTCAAAGACCATCTGGACATGAGAGGCACTCAATTCCTGGCAGCAGCCTCCACGAACCAAGACCACCCACTAAACTACATGGCAACACACCCACAGACACCAAGAAATATCAAAACAACACCCAGCACACGGTATCACACACAATTATTGTCCTCTCTCCCTCCCTGCCCACCCCGAACCAACTTCCAGAAGCACATCCATACTCATATCTCTCACCGATCCATCCACTCACTCACAGACAACACGCAGCTGCATGCACGACCTCCCGAAATCCATCCTTCCGAATCCTCCCTTCCTCGCGAGGACAGAGTCCACCTGGCCAGGCTGAGATGCGGACACCATCCAGCTCCTGAGCTATCAGAAGAGACTGGATGACTCCGTTGTCGACGCCTGCCCGGGATGTAACACAGCACCCCATACCATTAAACACATCATAGAAGACTGCATTTCACACAACCACTTACGCCAACAACACAATCTACACTCAATGAGAGCTCTGTGGGAAAGCCCGATCGTGGCCATGGCCTTTCTCAGGGACTCGGGGCTGTTCGGCCAGGCAGCTTAGGGAACATCAACAACAACAACAACAATACGACAATCATGTTTTGGGAGGAGGGAATTAACGAGCATTTTCACTCCCGCAAATATATCTAGAGTAAGTACACACCCACACCCACACACACAGTACATACCTTTATAAGTGAAGGTGAGAGCAGTAATGGCAGTGAGAGTGTTGGCAATAAGTGTATCGGACCCGGCCAACCCACCCAGCAGGAGTTTGATCCCAGCTCGCACTGTATCCTCTGAAGACAGCTGTAAAGGGGAAAGACCAGTTAGGCAGAGTGTCTAACGAAAGCCGAGTCCTATCTTTATACTGTAGTCTTGAATACAGTATATGCAAAGATAATATTGTGTATTATAGGCCTATACTGTAGTCTACTGTACTTCTTAACCCTCGGAATCCAGGAGGCCCCATATGAGGCAAAATGCACGGCTAAAAATCGCCGCTAAAATCATCATAACTCGGCAACCATGCGTCGTAGTGATGTCATCTCACCGGCAGTCTACAGACAACACAAAGTTCTACAATTTGCAAAAAAAATTACTGCTCTAGGTGGTCTCAATCAGTAGCTACTGAATTATGAAGCTTGACTGTACGAAAATGGCCCCGGATCATATGAGGCCCCCTGGATCCAATGGGTTAATTAAAATGTAAGACTTGCAAACTTAAACAAACCAAAGCTGGGACAAAGACAATATAAAGGCAAAATAACTTATCAAAATCGCTATGTGGAAACAACGCTTACTAAAATAAAATTTATGAAATAAAAGAACACAATCCACCACATAGGGTGTACATTACTACATGAGCAAGGTAATCTGGTTCCCAAGCAAACTAATCGCACATATAACAACGCACCATCGTCACATTCAAGGAATTAGTCAGTTTGGGAAGTCAATGCACTTGAATAAACTAATGAAAGCATGTGGTCCTCCCGGGATTCAAACTCGGGAAACCAAACCCAGAACATAAGCATCCAAAGTTCTAAACCATTACACTACCGACACAGTTATAGGTTGAGTACACGATCACAATTAATATCCATTTTCAAATTTTGGATATCAATCTAATCATGTTAGTTAGTTAGTTATGTAGAGCAGATTAACCAGACCACTGAGCCCCATACGGAACTCTCATAGGTCTGGCCCGAAGGATTAGATCAGATTACTGAAAGGAGCTTAAGGCGACGCAAAAAACGGACGATGGGGGGGAAGGAAAATGACAGAATCGGATAAAAGGTCAGTGAATGATTTAGTACCAAAACAAGCCGTACGCAGACGGGCAGTATCTGGGCAGTCAAAGACGTGGCGAACAGTTAGAGGGGAATAACAGGAGCAGGTAGGGGGCGGAGTGCGGGGAGTTGACATCAAATAACCGTGAGTCAGCCGGGAATGGCCTATCCTAAGTCTAGTTAGTAAAACTTCCTCACACCTGTGAGACCTGGAAGACGAGGGCCAAGGACGGACAGAAGGTTTGATTGCATAGAGTTTATTATTGCAGGTTAGAGCATCCCAATGAGATTGCCATGTGCAAAGAATAGAAGGCTTGAGTAAGGACAGCCAATCACCTAACGGAAGGTGGGGCTGGCGAGGGATCATTAAAATAGCATCCTTAGCCGCAGCATCGGCGTCTTCACTGCCACGGACACCGATGTTAGCAGGAATCCAACATAACTGCACCTGGAATCCACGTAGGCTCATCTCGTGGAGAGCGTGTTGTATGGCTAAAACTATTACGTGGGAGGACGAATAAGCACGGAGCGCTTCGAGGGCACTACGAGAGTCACTGTAAATTATAAAGGGCTGTTGAGGGGTGTCTCGTATAATGTCAATAGCGGATTGGATAGCTAAAAGTTCAGCAGTAAAGATAGAGGCTTGGGGCGGGAGAGAAAACTGAAGGAGCTTAGTAGAGGACACAGCAGCGAGGCCCACCCCAGAGTCAGTCTTAGACCCGTCAGTGAAGATGGCAAAATGGGGGCCTTTACGACGTATGTGTTCGAGTGTGTGTTGGCAGTGATGGCTAGGGACAAAAGGATATCTCTTAGAGAGGAAGGAGAGGTGAGTGCAAACATTGGGGAGAGAGATAACCCATGGGGGGGAAGGGGAGACAACAGGCGGCGAACCAGCAATGTGAAAGTCAAGAGAGTTGAGGAGAATTGTAGCACGAATCGGAAAGGAGGGGGAAGATGGACACGGATCGGGAATGAAGATATCACTGAAAAGGGAATTAGTGGGAGAATCACTGTTTAATTTTTAATGCACGGCGCATAGTAACTAAATCGCGATGGAGGGAGAGCGGGGGCTCGCCACTCTCAGCTAAGACGGAGGTATTTGGGGAGGAACGGAAAGCTCCAGTACAGAGACGCATACCCTGCGTATGAACAGGGTCCAACATCTTCAAAACGGAAGCAGAGGCAGACCCATAAATGGGGCAGCCGTAGTCGAGGATGGAAAGAACCACCGCCTTGTAGAGCATCAACATAGTGGTACGTCTGGCACCCCAAGTGGTATGGGATAGTTTTCTGAGGAGGTTGAGAGCACGAAGGCCTTTACCTTTAGTATACTGAACATGGTCTCTCCAGTTGAGATGTTGGTCAAAGATTACACCTAAGAATTTAACACTGGGATAGAAAGAAATCTGAGAGGGTCCCATTCGAAGCGATATTGACTGGCCACGGAGCCAGCGTTTGTCTCGAAAGAAGACTATTGCCTTAGTTTTCTCAGCCGAAAACTGAAAGCCAACTGAATATGCCCAGGCGATCACACGTTGGATGGAGATGTTGAGTATACGTTGAGCATGTCTGAGGGTACGGGCAGTGCAATAGATGGTAAAATCATCAACGTACAGGCTGCCTTGGACTTCCGGTAGCAATTGTTGAATGACTTTATTTATGGCCGCGGAAAAAAGTTTGCTGCTGAGAACGCTGCCCTGGGGAACACCATTGACGAGTGGAAAGACATTAGAAAGAATTCCCTCCACTCGAGTCTGGAATGTTCGATCAGAAAGAAAGTTGGAAATAAAAAAAGGTAGATGGCCACGGGCACCACTATCATGAAGTAGTTGCAGGATGGGATGCCGCCACGTGGTATCATATGCCTTCTGGATGTCAAAGAAAACGACGACGGTGATGGTCTTACTTTCAAAGCCACGCTTGATATGAGATTCTAATAACGTAAGCGAGTCCAGAGTAGATCGATCTTTCTGAGAGCCAAATTGGGTCGGAGTGAGAATAGTGTTTTGACGGAGGAACCATGTAAGTCTAGTATTGACCAATTTCTCCATTAATTTACAAAGACAACTGGTGAGGGATATTGGTCTATAACTCGAGGGCAAGCTCGGGTCTTTTCCAGGTTTTGCAATTGGGACGACAATAGCATGTTTCCATGAGGTAGGAAATTGATGACGGATCCACACCTGATTATAAAATTGCAAGAGGTAGGATTTAGCAAGGGGGGCTAAGTTAGTGAGTAAGGCAAAACTTATGTTATCTTGGCCAGGAGCGGAGTTAGGACACTTGGAGAATGCATGTTCAAATTCATCCATAGTAAAGCATGCATTATAATCAAAGGTGTCTGGTGAAGAGAAGTCGAGGGGGATCGACTCCATTTCAAGTTTATGGCGGCGGAAATTATCGTCAAACCTCTCATTACTGCTGACATGGGCAAGATGTTGACCCAAGAGGTTCGATATCTCAAGGGGATCGTGAACAGTACGGCCACCGTGTACCAAAGCATGGCGCGGAGGGGCAATGTGAAGGCTGTTAATATTCCTGAATTTATGCCAAACGCATGATATCGGGGTAGACGGGGAAATGGTGGAGACATAAGTTTTCCAGGATTCGGATCTACTACGGATGACTTCTCGACGGAATTTAGCTGATAGTCGATTGTAGTGAGGTTTGATGGCACATATATCCATCAATAACGAGATGGAATGGCATAGAAGGTCATCACGTAAAGGTAAGCGTGAACATAGAGAATTGTAACGTTTATTGAGACTATCGAGGCGGCGGCCTAATGCATGTTTACTTTTAGCAAGAGTGGATAAGGTGCTGTCCCACCAGGGGACTCGACGACGTAGGGGGGAAGAAGTCGTCTGGGGTATAGACTTAGTAGCTGCATTAGTAAAAAAATTAACGAGGAATGAATGCGTTTCATCAGGATCCCGTAAGGGATTAAAAGGTGGGATTTGTCTGGTGTGGAGGACATATGCGTCCCAGTCAGCTTTGTGGAAGTTATAGCGAGGGAGCGAAGGACATGGACGGAATTGCAAGTAAGACAGGATGACAGGAAAGTGATCGCTTGAGAACGTATCAACACAGACCCGCCACTCGAACTTATCAACAATTGCTGTGGAGCACAGGGTGACATCAACAGAGGAATAAGTATGATAGAAGCAGAAAAGTAAGTGTGTGAGTCGGCCTCATTAAGGCAGCAAAGGTCACGGTTCAGAAGCAAATGTTCAATCTGCGAACCGGCTGTATCAGGATTGGAGGAAGTAGGGTCCCATATAGGGCTATGGGCATTAAAGTCACCCAACAGTAAGATGGGAGAGGGTAGTGTAGAGAAAAACTGAGAAAGCAAGGAAAGGTCATAATTGTAAGCAGGTTGGTTATAGATATTGCAAATGGTAACAGAGTCACCATCGGGGATATGAAGAGTAAGGATAGAGTGCTGTAGGAAACTTGTATGAATGGGAAATAAGTCAAAAGTTACTCGATGATGGACATAAATTGCTGTGCCATATTCTCCATCAGGGGATAGAGAACAGCACGCAAGGTGGTACAGTTAGGACCCCCAATACACGATTCCACAATGCGCGAAAACCCCAATACACGAGTTACCCCTCGAAAATAACATTAATTAATTAAACATTAATTACGCGAGGTGGTACCACAATACACGAATCGAGAGCTAAGAAGGGGCCAATTCCGCTATTCCCGCTTGATACGCGAGCACGTCTACGTTTCGCGAGGCCCAGGAGTAGCTCCGAAAAAAGAAGAAGACGGGCATACGCCTGCCTTCCCTCCCGCTTACCCTCCCTCCCACAGTCCCGCTCAAGCGCTCATAGCCGTGCGGAGTGACCAAACGTTTGTAGTGCCTGCCACTTTTTTCGCCATGCCACGCCAATATAAGAAGATAACACACAAAATGAAGGTGGAAGTGTTGGATCGCAAGAAAAAAGGAGAAGGAAACTGTGCAATAGGCTTGTCAGAGTAAACTGTTCGTACGATTTGGTCAGGGAGGGAGAAGTTGGAGAAAATCGTGAAGTCCTACGGTCCTAGTCTATCTACTACTAATTTTAAGGTAAGGTTTCATATTTTTATTCATTGTTCTTCTTATATATAAGCTATAGACTGTACTGTAGAGCCAAAAATGTCGAAAATAGGGCCAAAAATGTCGAAAATAGGCCATAATTGAGAGATGTCACCCAATCTAATTATTCCCATTTAAAGTTAGTTCCACAATACACGAATTCACAATACGCGATGCCTCCTGTCACCCCTATTCTCGCGAATTGGGGGTCCTGACTGTAGTTGGTGATGGATTTATCATAATTTCCAATGTGTTGTAAACAAATACACATTGGATTATAGACACGGAGTAAACGCTGGATCTCACCTAGATGGACTCTAGATGAGAGACCATTACAATTCCATTGTAGTATATAGGGATTGAACAGGTTAAGTGAGAGACGTAAGGTTACGTAAATTAACAGCACTGTTCGGCTGTCGGAGATGAAGAGGAACGGGTCTGGGAGGAGGGTCATGAGAAGGCAGGGAGTTTCGACGTGGACGGTGGGGGAGACACATTAGAGGACAGGTCATGGAGGATAGTAGCTATATTGGAGTGTGAAAGATCTGAACGTGACTTTAACCCTCTCACGACCATAGGACGCAGAGGTTGCCAGATTAGCAATAAGAAATAGATTACTCTCACTGTTATAATTACCTCTCCAAAATTAGTTTTCTGCCCACAGCTAACTCAAACACAACTGCAGAGGTTGAAGTAAACAAACTAAAGGTTTATAGATACCCCTGACGGTAACAAAGGATTTAAAGTATCCCTAATAGGCTCAAAAATCGCGTCAGGATGTGAGAGGGTTAAGTGAAAAGCGCATAAGCACGAAGAGTTATGAGAGGCGGTGTTATCAGGGGTTGGTAAACGTCGGTCACGGAGAAAGGAGCGTATCAACGCAGCAACAGTGGATTTAGTGCGGGTAGGCATCCGGCGATACTCACGCACAAAGCAGTCATGACAGCCGCAGTGGGGTGCATGGGAGCCCGAGGCGGTAGCATTGATAGGTGCGTGCGGGGGGGACGCAGGCGTAGAGGGGGTGTGGAGTGAGGGAGGCTGGGACGGAGAACCCATATCAGAGCGGAAGATGCGAGAGCGAGGAGGGACACGTTGAGGTTTGGGAGGCATAGGTCGGGCTGTGAGGGTCTTACGTTTTACGGAGGGAGATTGACGATCTGAGGAGGGAGAATGTAGAGCATCAGATCGGCGTTTACTGGTGGAGGGGGTAGAATCCATGACATCGTCAACATCGGTAGAGGGAGCCGGGGCAAGAGGCAAGGATTGAAAATCAGTTACGGGTGAAGGGGACGCGGATGCTTTTGGGGTGGAGGCTTCATGAACAGGGGGAGGGGTATTCAGTGCATGAAATCGGTTGGAGAGGGGAACAATGGCTGGACTAGGAAGGGGTGAATCCAACACAGCATCACTGTCCTCACGTCGTCGTCTACCGGGAGAAACGTCAGTTGTAGGTGCACGAAGTCTAGCACTGTAAGTCATATCTCTAGAGGGATCTTTAACATCTCTTACTCTCAGTTCTTGCTTAGCTTCTCTGACAGACATGCCTGACCGACTAATGAGAATCTAATCATGTACTCAGACCCAACTGCATTATGGAAAGCGTAATCTTTTAGTGAGAGGAAAGAACAATGAATGAGGCCAAGATCACTAAGGATTGGCCTCGCTATACTATAGTCTATTCGCTGTAAGTAGGCGAAAACCATGACCTCTAACCTCTGTAACTCAAAATGACTAGAGTAATCAAACTAATATTTCTACCATTTGGGAAGAGTCAGTCAAGGAATAGATGTGGAAATTTACCGCCAATTTGCTCTAGCCCTTTTTGAGCTATAGAGGATAGAAGTCATAATTTCTCGCCTACTTACAGCGAATAGACTATAACGCTGCTATAATAACTACAAGAATAACACATTGAATCCCCCAACCCACCTCTCCCGTCCTCTGCATAGCGGCTCCGGCAGCGTTGATCAGCCCGAGCGCAGCCGTCCGTGTGGCCCGCGACATCTGCTTCCCACAACATCCCACGGCCTCCCCGACCACCTGCGTCACCAAACCCTCAACCCGCTCCGGCGCCATTAGGTTATCAATCTGGAATCATTTTATTGGAAGACAAATTAGTTTTATTAGTTATGAGATTTCAAGACCTTCGCCCCATAGTTTGTCGATTTTCAGACCTTTTGCCCCATTTCTTTGCCAATATTATAATGTAAAACTTGCAAAATAAACAATAATAAGACCTTTCGTGCCATTTAAGCGTCGATATTTTTTCCTGGCGAGCGACAGCAAGCCTGTATTTGAAGAGGAATCAGCCTTTGGCCGGGACATTTTTCTACCAAAAAATGTACAAATTTGTATCGATGGGGGGTCTTGTGGGTGTTATAATGTAAAATTGCAAAACAAACAAACCAAAAATGGGACAACACATTAAACACAAGATAAATGCAAAAGAACTTATCAAAATCGCTATGTGGAAATAACGCTTAATTAAAGGTTTAGAGAGAAAACTGAACCCTCCTTAAACCACTCCGGCGCCATTAGGTTATCAATCTTGAATAATTGTTGTTTGAAGACTTGAATGAATATGAGAAGGAATACAAGACAATTAACATGAAATAGCATTGTTTTGGCCACTTTATCACTTCCAAAGACATAATTTGAACTGTAATCCATGAACTTATCTCTACACAATATACAATACTAATAAAACAAAATATATATATATACTGTATAGATACATAGAATGACTAAGAAGGTGTACGAGAGCGAGGTGGAAGGACAAAGAGGGAGATGTATTTACCTAATTGTATTTACCTAATTGTAGTTTACAGGAGTTGAGCTAAGCTCGTGTTGTCCCGTCTCTCAGTCTACTTTTTATCCAATTTTTTCTTGAAAATATGGATGTTCCTTGTAGACCGAAAGAGAGGTGGAAGGATGGAGTGTGGAAGTATATGGATGAAGGCGGTGCTGGTTGGGAAGATAGACCGAAAGAGAGGTGGAAGGATGGAGTGAGGAAGTATATGGATGAAGGCGGTGCTGGTTGGGAGGAGGGGCGTCGACTGACTGGGGACAGAGGTGCATGGAGGCGGTTCGTTCATGGCCACACCTTCGGGGATCACGGCGTCAGGCAATAGATAGATAGAATGATAGAACAAAAACAAAATATATATATAGATAGAAAAATTTAAAGAGGAAATAAAAAGGAAATAGAATAAATAGAAAAAATATATACCGGTATATATATATATATATAGATAGAAAAATAACAGACTCAGCTTTCGTTCGCCAAAACCACCGGCAGGCGATTGAGGAGCTGTAGACGATATTTAACAGAACTTACAGCTAAAATACAGTTGTAGTACATTTATAAATACATAAAAACCAAGCCAACATACCATTTATACATCAGCAACCTACATTGTTATTGCATTTCTGTTTAATATCAATGTTCACGGCTCCAACTTCCTTATAGCCTGAAACTCGCAAATGGTCAAATAGAAATAGATAGGCTTTCGTTCGCCACACGTACCGGCAGGCGATTGAGGAGATGGACCAGGCATCGTAGGCGCGGGGCTCTGGAGGGCGGGGCGGCGGTGGTCAACCCTCCGCTCAATAACCCCGAGATGTCCTCCATGCGGCCGGAGAGCAGTTCCCCCGCTGCGTCCGTCTTGGTAGCCAAGAGCTCCTCCAGCAGTCGGTACGCGGCTTTCTGCTCCTTGTGACCGCCAACACCTTTAGTTTCGCCGTGGAGAGCTTTGGTTAGGGTGTCGTATAGCTGGCTCTGTGGATAATAAAATATTTTGTATAGGCTTAGTATGTACAGGGACAGCTGGGACCGTGTACAGGGACAGCTGGGACCGTGTACAGGGACAGCTGGGACCGTGCACAGGGACAGCTGGGACCGTGTACAGGGACAGCTGGGACCGTGTACAAAATATATTAGTATTATCAAATTATAATGTAAAACTTGTTTTGGTTTTTGTTTCTTTTGAAACTTGAATTATATATTCTGAAGTTTAACCCACTGAGCACCAGGCAATATAATATAAATGTACACTCCAGGCCCGGCAGGTTGTCAAATAAATTATTTGTCCAAAAAAAACCTGGAATGGGACCTTAGAAATTAAGGAAAAAACACAAAAAACAATCCCCTAGGTCAATAAGGGGTCCTACGGGGCGCCCAAAAAGGGTTGTTGCGCGCTCAAGCGCACGCGGCTGGACTTTGAGGGTTTTCAACCATCGGCATTGTTGCATGGGATACTTCCGCAGTTCCCATACAAATCTGAGCCCTCTAGGTGCAATAGGACCTGAGTAATTAACCGCGATGCACCCTATGCGGCTCTGGGGTTTAGCGTTACATATATTGCTGACGCAGCACCTGCGTCGCTGGTACTCGAGGGGTTAAATCATTGCACTTTATACACGGTACATAGACTGTTCTAATAATAATTAATTAATAATAAATGACAGCAAATAAAAGAACTAAAAAATTAGAATACAAGTGATGTAATAGATACAGACCAATCCATTCTGGTCCAGACGGGGGAGTAAGGTTGTTTGGTGATTTGGGGCTAAACATGAGGGATAAAGGGATCCAGAAAAGAATCCCTCGGTAAATAAAAAAAATAACAAGAGACTACAAGTGATATAAAAGCAAAGTATGAGGGATATAAGTAACACCCCATTCTTAACATTAATCACCAATTGCAAACCCCAATGTACTTGAATAAACTAATGAAAGCCTAGGCCTTCTAGGGCCTTTCCTAGCTGATGCTGAGAGGATTGGGTTCTAGTCATATGGTGATGGGCTGGTCTATCAGAGTGAGAACTGAGCGATCTCTGCCATACCCAAAGCTTACTCCGACTGTTCCTTTTACTTATGTATTTCCTAGATCTCAAGTGACGGCGTCTTTTCCGTGGATTGACCTCCCAATCTACCAAGATTGGAAGCCAAGGCGTCACATTTTTCCTTTGCCCCTCAACTTTCTCTTCATAATTGCTGAGGGGGCTTTGGTTTCCCGGGCGTTTCCGCACCCTCCTCAGCTCCTCGCCATGGAGTGGCTTCGGTCACCCAGGCTTTATTGTGGTAGGCAGGGAGGGTTCTGTGGGGGCGCTCGGTTATGGCCTTGGCCTTGCTCGGGGTCTTGGGGCTGTTCGGCCAGGCAGCTTGGGGAACAACAACAACTAATGAAAGCATATGGTCCTCCCGGGATTCCAACTCAGGACACCACACCTAGAACATAAGCATTTTTTTTTTTTTTATAATCGTAGTTTAACCAGACCACTGAGCTATAACACTCAACTCTGATAGGGCTGGCCTGAGCCAAAGCCAAGGATTTAACAATATTCGGGAAAATCACGAGCGCTGAAGGAACGTTAAAAGCCGTACAGGATAAAATAAAAACACAGATCTTATTAACCCTGTTCCCGGAAGGGCTCTTGAACGCCCATAAAAAAGCATACACGAGCTGCCCGGAGGGCTCTTAAACACCCATGAGCTCAAAGCCTGTGAGCTTGGTGTGCGAGGCGTCGGTCCGACGCATGTAAACAACAGCCGGCTGGACCGACGCCCCGCATCTCCGGCCACAAGAAGGAGAGCATCGCTTGTTCGTGTGTGCCTGTATGTTGTTGTTAAGTATCGAAAAGTAGTGTAAAGTGGCTGTTTTTGCCATAAAGTTATCTCCAATGAAATCATCATCACAACTCAACCAGTTGACTTAGAGAGCTCTACTTAACGCCATTCTACAGGTAAATAATACAGCTACGCTTGGGGATGTGTGGGAATGCGGGAAGTAGTCAGAATAACAAATATACGGTAGCCTAGCCTAGACGTTTTTCGGCCAAAACACCCGGGTTTCGGGGAATATTTATGTAATACGTAGCCGGGGCTGGAGGGTTAAGGAGCAAACAGGATGCAAGGAAACAAACAACACGATAGATGGAGAAGCATGGTGAGTCCATCAAAATGTCAGAGTACAGTAAGTCTTCCTGCCAAAATAGAGAGTACGGGACAAAGCGTAAAGTGGGCATTCAATAAGAATATGGCGAACTGTTAGAGGGACACTACAAGAACGACAGTCCGGACGAGGATCATGGGGCGACGACATTAAGTAACCATGTGTCAATCTACTATGACCAATGCGTAGTCGGGTCAGCAATACTTCTAGAGCACGGAAGGGCTGTAGGGAAGAGTGCCATAAAGAGGGTGAGTCTTTAATAGATCGTAATTTGTTATCAGGAGATTGAGCTGCCCACAGGAAATGCCACCTATGCCGAATAACACAACGTAAGGACGCCAACCAGTCCTCCACTGGAAGACGAGTCTGAGAGATTGGCAAAGCAACAGCAGCTTTCGCAGAGAGGTCAGCCTCTTCATTACCGTCGACCCCTACATGGGCAGGTATCCAACAGATTTAAACCCAGTGGCCAGTAACATGGAGGTCATGAAGTGAACGTTGAATGCGAGTAACAAGTCGGTGACAAGGGTTATAGGACCCAAGAGCTTCAACAGCACTGCGGGAATCGCTATACAGAACATAATGACCGGGTGGAGAACGAAGGACCAGATCGACAGCAGCTTGAAGGGCACATAACTCGGCAATGTAAACGGAAGCTTGCGGTGGAAGAGATACCTGGATACAACTGCCGGAGGAGACTGCAGCACACCCTACCCCAGAATGAGATTTGGAGCCATCAGTGTATACTGTATAGCGGTATGAGCAGCTTTACGTCGCATGTGTTCCAAAGTGTGTTGGCGCAAAACTACAGCAGTAGAATATTATCGTTTCGTTAAGTAGGAAAAATACTGTATGTACAAATTTTGGGGAAACGTAAAGACCACGGTGGATGGGACGGGACCGGACAAGGAAAACAGGGATCAAGACCAGTCGCACCAAGTAGCTGGATGGCACGGGCAGTTAAGCTAGGGACAGTATGACCGGGAGAAACGGTAGGCGAGTCAAAGAGCTGTTTGGCGGGAGAGTCATTGTCGATGAAACGGAGGGCTCTGCACATAGTGACCAAATCGCGGTGAAGGAATAAAGGGGGCTCACCACTATCCGCTAAGATGGAGATGGTAGGCGATGAACGGAAAGCCCCAGTACAGAGACGAAGACCCTGATGGTGAAGCGGGTCCAATGACCGTAATATTGCCTCCGAAGCAGCGCCATAGATCGGGTTGCCATAGTCAATAATAAATAAGACAACAGCCTTATAGAGCATCAACATGGGCCGTCGCGCACCCCAGGTAGTGTGGGATAGTCACTTGAGGAGGCTAAGAGCACGCTGACCCCCTTGATTTAACATATGAGACATGTGCTCTCCAGTTGAGATGCGAATCAAAGATCAATCCAAGGAACTTAAATTCGGGAGAAACCTCAATATGCGTGGCCGACATCCGCAAGTCAAGTGGTTAATTCCGCAGCCATCCCCCTAATCACGATAAAAGATCATAGCTTTCGTTTTAGTAGGGGAAAACTGGAAGCCAACAGAGGAGGCCCAGGAATTAACTCTGGAAATTGCAAAGTTGATGACTCGTTGAGCATGGCGTAGGTTTTTGGAGGCGTAATAAATGGCGAAGTCATCCATATATACACTATGCTTAACATCAGGGGGCAAGTGCTCAGTCACACCATTGATCGCCAGCGGAAAGAAGGTGCTACCAAGGACGCAGCCTTGGGTTAAGCCACATTGAAGCGGGAACACATCAGAGACGACACTCTCAATACGGACACTAAACGTACGGCCCGAGAAGAAGTTGGAGATAAAAATCGGGAGACAGCCCCTGAAACCCGCAGAGTGGAGGGTACGGAGGACCAAGTTACGCCAAGTCGTATCATAGGCTTTTGTTATATCAAAGAAAACGGCAACAGTAAGAGATTTCCGAGAGAAAACGGCAACAGTAAGAGATTTCCGAGAGAAACCGTCCCGGATGTAGGATTCCATTAGAGCAAGAGAATCACGGGTGGAACGATTCGGCTGGGACCCGAACTGGAAGTGTGTTAAGATGTTACGGTCACGGAGAACCCATAACAACCGGGAGTTGAGCATTTTCTCCATTAACTTACAGATGCAACTTGTCAGGGAGCTGGGGCGGTAGTTTGTAGGCACGTCAGGATCCTTGCCTGGCTTCGCAATCGGGATAACTACTGCGTGACGCCAGGAGTCAGGGAAGACGCCAGCGATCCACAAATGATTGTAATATTGCAGTAAATACGATTTGGCCAGCGGGGCAAGGTGCTTCAGCAACTCAAAACTGATATTATCATGGCCAGGTGCAGACGTTGTGCAGGAGGCAAGAGCAGCATTCAATTCTTGCAACGAGAAAGGAAGGTTATAATCAAAAGTGCCATCAGATCGAAAATTAAGGGGTTGGCTCTCAGCAGCATCTTTCCTCACACGAAAGGCTGCGGACAGAGACTCGAAGCCACTGACGGAGGCCAGATGTTTTCCGAGGATGTGAGCAATCTCTTGAGGAGAGTGAACCCGCTGCCCATTCACTAACAAAGCATGCTTAGGAGAACCGAAGTGGGATCCATTAATGCGCCCAAATTTCTTCCATACGGAACCGACGGAAGTAGAGGAAGACACGGACGAGACGTAGTCCTGCCAAGACTCCGACTTAGCCCGTTTGACCTCCTTCCGGAACTTCGCTGTCAGCCAGTTGTAGTGAGGCTTAAGAGCAAGGATGTCAAGGAGGACAGCAACCAAAGGGGCAATTGTACCTGGGGTGGAAGGACGAATTGCTGACAGGCATTGATATCGTGAATTGAGAGAATGGAGTTTGCGACCAATGTTGCGTTTCCGTCGAACCAAATCCTGGAGGGAATCATTCCATCAAGGGACTCTCTTCTTCATAGGGCGGGAGGAGGAAACAGGAATGGACTTATCAGCCGCCGCTTTAACAAAGGAAACAAAATTATCATTCAAAACATTATGGTTACGAGGTACAAACGGGGGCACATTTCGTGTGTGGAGGTGAAACGCCCCCCAGTCAGCCTTCCGGAAGTTGTATCTAGCAGGTGTCGGAAGTGATTGGCATTCTAAAGCTGTTACTGCAACAGGAAAATGGTCACTCAAGTATGAGTCGTCTAACACATGCCAACTAAATTTATCGACGACAGTGGAAGAGCACAGAGAGATGTCCACGGACGAGAAAGTACCGTGTGGCCTAGAGAAGTAGGTGGAAGAGTCTTCTACATTAAGGCAACACAATGTACCATCCAACAGCTGTGCTATGTTTGAGCCAGGAACATCCGCAACAGAGCAGGTAGAATCCCAATCAGGGCTATGAGCGTTGACATCGCCAACAAAGAGAAGCGGAGCAGGGAAGGTAAGGAGGAAGGAGTGGAGACGGGATAAGTCATACGGGAAGGAAGGCTGATTATATACATTGCAAACTGTTAGTAGACAATGACCAGGAACAAAAATTTGTGCAGCAGAATACTGGAGATATGTGGAGCGAAATGGAATAACATTATAAGTAAGTTTATTATGAATATAGAAGGCGGAACCGTACTCATCACTCGAGGACAAAGAGCGGCTTGCCAAAATATAGTGAAGGATGGAGGGAGGACATTGCCCCACATGCTGGAGGCAAAGGCACATTGGGGCACACTTAGAGAAGGCACACTTAGAGAAGACGTTGGACCTCCCCAAGGCGCAGCCGAGTGGAAAAGCCATTAATATTCCAGTGGATGACATAGGGATTTAAGTAAGAGGCGTCAGATTATGCAGATTAACTGTACTGTTGGATCGCAGAGAAGCACAGGGCGCAAAAGGGAGAGACCGAGGTAATAAGTCCCTCACACGAGATGGTAAGGAATGACGTCGAGCACGTGGACTAGACGACACACGCGATGACAATTCACGAGACAATAGCCGCATTGGAGTGCGATTTGTCTGCTCGAGATCGTAGATGGAACGTGCATAAACAGGATGGACCATGCACAGTAGCGTCAACGGGGGTAGGTAACTCCTGATCACGCATAAAGGAACGGAGTAAGTCAGAGACAGAAGTTTTAGTCATGGTTGGGAGGGATTGACATTCTTTAACAAAGCAGTCATGACAGCCACAAGTGGGCCCATGAAGATCAGCAGTGGCAGTCGAAACGGCCTTGCGAACACAAGACATGCATTCACAATGCTCATCATGGGTCACACAAGCAGCTGAGGCAAGGTCAGGGAAAGTGGGCCGAGTGTTCGGAATGGGGGCCGCCGCCAAACCAGATGAACTCGTGGACGGGAGGGAGGAGGCGGTAAGAGCGGGGGCATGGGGCTCACTGGGGCGACGAGGACGGGAGAAAACACGTTGGGGCTGCGGAGGCAGCATGGCTTTAAGAGTCTTGCGTTTCACAGGAGGAGAAGGAGTGGGAGAGGTGGTAACACTAGATCGGTGTTTGCTGGAGATGGGGGCGGCATCCATCGCAGACTCCACATCACTCCCCTCAGGAGACGGGTCGAGGCCCGTGTCAGGGACAGGAGCAGAGGCAGCTAACACTTGAAATTTGTTGTTGTTGTTGTTGCTGTTCCCCAAGCTGCCTGGCCGAACAGCCCCAAGGCCCCGAGCAAGGCCATAACCGAGCGCCCCCACAGAACCCTCCCTGCCGACCACAATAAAGCCTGGGTGACCGAAGCCACTCCATGGCGGGGAGCTGGGGAGGGTGAGGAAATGCCCGGGAAACCAAAGCCCCACCCAGGGCCCTGTGCCCCTCAGCAATTATGAAGAGATAGTTGAGGGGCAAAGGAAAAATGTGACGCTTTGGCTTCCAATCTTGGTAGATTGGGAGGTCAATCCACGGAAGAGACGCCGTCACTTGAGATCTAGAAAATATATAAGTAAAAGGAACAGTCAGAGTAAGCTATGGGTATGGCAGAGATCGCTCAGTTCTCACTCTGATAGACCAGCCCATCACCAGCTGGAAATTTGTTTGAGAGGGGGATTACAGGACATAGCATCTAAACCATTACACCACCAACACAGTTAAAGGTTGTGTACACGATCACGATTAATATCCATTTTCGAATTTTGGATATCAATCTAATCATGTACTCAGTAAATAAAACAAACTTAATAATGAAAGAATACAAGTGATGAAATAGATACAGACCAGTCCATTCTGATCCAGACGGGGGAGTAAGGTTCTGGCTAGGTCTAGAAGTGCTTGGCGGCGGCCGGGGTCACCTTCGGTCTCCTGGTACTTGCTCAGGATGTCCGTTAGTTTGTCGGTCACCAGTTTACCGTCGGCCACCATCACATAGAGTCGGAGCGTTGATAAAGCCGCCTGCCTCTGGCCGTTACTGGGACGATCTTCACTACTGGAAAAAAAAAAAAAAAAATAATATTATTATTTTTATTTGGGGGCAGGAGGCTAGGCATCCTCCTCCCCTTGTAAAGTTCTCCTATTCAACGAGACAGAGAAAGGGGCGAGGGAACGCGAAAGTGGTCTCGGACCTTAAGAATTGTAACTTTATAGGTTTCTGTTCGGGCTGTCTCAAGTCGGTCACCCTCAGCAATGGGGTATGTGCCTGAGTATATACATATATAGCCTACATATATACATATAATATTTTTATTTGTATTATTATTGCTGAGGTAATATCTCTATTATTATCATCATCCTAGGAATAAAGCCGGTATCACACGAGAGCTTTTATAGTTAACATTCGATGATAAAAAAAATTCTAGCAACATTTCTGGATTAGTACCGTACCTTTTGTTTGAGGCGTCAGTGGTGGAGGAGGTCCCGGAGAGGTAAACATTGAACAAGACCGGTAGATAGTTCTGGCCGAAAGTTTTCATACAAGCGAGGGGTTCACTTCTATTCAGCAGGACCCTCAGCGCCTCTAATATGGTCGTCCGTGTGTCAGGCCTCCGCTGGATGTGTTCCCGGAGTAACTTGGCGAAGGTTGCTTGGTTCCCGGTTAAAGCTGCCTCAATATCCTGGCCCTCACTCCCTCGGCACCACCCGGGCAGAGAACCCCAGATCTGGCGCTCTACCGTCTGGTACGTCCGGGCCAGTAGGGGACACGGGGCCGCCTGGCTGGACAACTGGGACGTCAGCTGGTGGCACCGGACCGCTCGGGGGACCAGGTACGACACAAAGTAGGACAGTTTAGGCTTGACACTCCCAGCGGCGCCGGACCCTGTATGACGGGACACAAGCGGTAGCGTCCACAAGGTAGGCTCGTCATCCTTCATATTACCAGTTATACTCAACGGGATCACATCCAGCAGGGCCTTGGGCCCAAGGGCCCGGACCCCACACCCCAGGGCACGCTCTAGGGCCCCGCGGTGAGGCACGTCGGACTTAAGCATGAGGGGACACAGGGTCCGAAGTACAGGCGTAGCAAGGTGCGTGTAGTGCGGGCCCAGAGACTCTAAGACGGAACCGATCGTCTGGAACACCGACCCCCACGCTGGTTGGTACTGGAAGCTGAGGGCCCCCTGGAGGATCCGGAACACGGCACTGGCGGCTGGCTCGTGGTCTGGGGCTGCGGAGGTATTATGGTCGCCGCTGTAGCATTCTTCTACCACGGCCACGATACTCTCGTTAACCTGGGGAGATATGGGAAACGTTTATTGAGAGAGAGAACATTAATTGAGAGTGAGTGAGTGAGCATGTGTGTGAGAGTGAGTGAGAGTGAGTGAGCATGTGTGTGTATGATTGACAGGTAGAAACTTTATTTTAGTAAGCGTTATTTCCACATAGCGATTTTAATAAGTTATTTTACGGGTGGATGGGACTCGTTAGCCTTGGTCGGCAACTCATCTAGGGGCGACAACCTTATACAAATCCGGGTGGATGGGACTCGTCAGCCTTGGTTGGCAACCTGTCTAGGGGAGTAAACCTGATACAAATCCGTACTGCTTACCTAAGGGTAAGGCAGGTTAGTGGATGGATTAGCCGAACACCACTGTAGAAAAATAGTGCTAACAAGATACACAGAGGGCCTCGGAGTCGGACGGATCCTAAATTGAGTGGTCAATCCTGTAAGTCCTTCACTAAAGTGGCTCGTGTTGTCCCTCTCACAGGGAATAGGTCCGCTTGGGGGCATTCTGTGTATGGCCACCCTCGTAAGGGGAGTAAGGCGTCCGGCAATAGATAGATAGATAGATTTTACCTTTATCTTGTATCGTCCCAGTTTTTGTTTGTTTAGTTTGCAAGTTTTACATGTTAAAAAAAAAAAAAAAAAAAAAAAAAAAAAAAAAAAAAAAGAGCATGTATAACCTCTCTGCAATGCATACCAAGGTAAATGAACAGGAAGAAGTGGTACACAGCACCGGTACTGTATAAGATTACAAAAACAGAATAGAGCTAACTCAAGTCCCTGCTGACAAGATCCCACTGACAACACGGTACACTCAACCTATTCTGTCCCAGCGCCGATCCTAATCCGTCAGTATACTGTATAATTAAAGTATAAAAACTTGAAAATGAACTCAAAATTTACTGTTCAATTTAATATAACGAACTCATTAAAATTAAAAACTATCGAAACGACAACACACTAAACAAAATCTATATGTGGAAAAATGCTTTTAAATTTATCGGAAATTAAACTTTGAAAATAACAAGGTATAATCCTGCGTAGCGGGAGTAATTATATCTCAGGAATTTGGCCTTGGTACAGTATAAACAAAAATTGTACTTATATATCTATTATGAATGTTACGTCGGAGATGGTTATAAGTAGAAAATATATTTGGCAAATGAATATTTAGAGAGTATCTGTGGACTCACTCTACAAGTTCCCAGCTCAAGTGATGGACGACGAGTGGAAGCGAGTCGAGTTGTACACTGATATTCTATTGGTCAATAGACTGGGTGTGACGTCACGAACGATGTTGGCATATGAATGGTTGATGCAGGAGTACGTCACTGTACAGGTGTGTAGACGCTGACGTCACGAACGCTCTTGGCATATGATTGGTTGTAGAGGAACGTGAGGGACTGCGTTACGACGGCTACAAATACCGGATAGTTCGTAGCCTTAAGCAGGGCTATCATACTATTGCATTGTATAGTTCACATTATTTTTATTGTATTGTATAGAATATGTTCATTCCGTCAAATGATACGTTTTGTAACATATTTAATATGGGGTAATGCATGAAAATTTTAATAATCAGTTGGTATTCCTTGTAAATGGTTGCCTTGCTTAGTTTTCTTGGGTTCTAGAATATAGTGCCCTGGTCATTCTCACAATGGTCGTCTTACAGTCATGTACAGTACTCATCTGACGATGACTTTGTTTTAAATCCACGGAAAAGAAGGAAACTAAGTGACGCAGTTAAGTCATTTCTGGATGAACAATCAAGTGACACTGATCAGTGTAGCCATAAAGTTAACATTTATGATATAAGTAGCTCTTCGCAAGAATTAGGCACTGATATAGTCGTACCTCCTGTCCCCGCAACTTGTCAATTACGAAGCAAACCTAAAGTGAATTTCAATTTAGATTTCAATTTAACCCAATATATTGAAATAGACGAGTATACTGACAATTTGCCTTTGGCTCAAAGAAAAAAATACAATCATACAAACTTAGTCACACAAAACATTGACAGTGATAGCGATTTTTTGGGTTTCGCCAGTCCCACCCCTAGGCCTACACCTAGTACCTCTCTAATCCACGGCGTCGCAACAGTACAAGTTCATGCTAGTAGTGACCGTAATACTGAACCTAATAGTGCTGCAGAATCATTTTTGGATGATATTGTTCCTCTGGACAATTACAGTGAATTGTGTCATAATTTTAAATCATTGATAGCTTTGAACAACTCTATCACTAGTAGTGAGGACAATTGTATCGCTTTTCTCAAGACAACAAAATTTATCCCCCCCGACAATACTCCATGCCCTCAGTGTGTCAAACACCGTAGAAAAGGTATATTGAAATACAGAAAGTGTAGTGCCGGTGGTGACCGCAAGTGCAATTTAAGGTTGTTGTGCACAGGCGTTTGCAAAAGGTGCACATATAAAGTCTCTCCATTTACTGGCACATTTTTCGATGGAGTCATTTGTCGCCTTCCCTTATCAAGTGATCCATATTATATACTGCTTTGTACATTCGCTGTCTATTCATGATGCGATTCGAGAATGTCAAGTTAATAAAAACACTATAACAGATTATTGCAACTACTGTCGCGAAGTGTGTGTGTTATCTGTTGGTACTGAAATCGCTCAGATTGGTGGCCCTGGTGAAGTCGTAGAAATAGACGAGTCCAAATTTTTTACTCGAAAATATAATCGGGGCAGGTTATTGTCAATGCGCGATGGTTGGGTGTTTGGGGGCATCCAACGCTCAAGTAAAGAGTGTTTCATGGTTCGCGTAAAAGACCGATCAAAAGCCACACTCATACCTCTCATTGAACAGCATATTAAACCTGGCACCACCATCATATCAGACGAGTGGAAATCCTATTCACAACTTGGCTCTCTCGGATACAAGCATCAGACCATCTGTCATAAGAGAAACTTTGTGGACCCGCAAGACCCTAGTATACATACCCAGAACATAGAGTGTTCTTGGAGGTATGCTAAAGCAACGTACCCTGAACGGCATACTTCAGAAGAATTGCGTGACAGCTACCTCCAAGAATTGCGTGACAGCTACCTCCAAGAATTTCTATATCGTCGCAAGCACAAGGACCACTTCATGCCACAGTTTTTCAAAGATATCGCCACATTCTATAAACATAAAGCCCTGTAAGAGGTATGTATACATATGTGATATTTCCATTCGTTATTTTTATAAAATAATAAACACGCCTATAGGCCTATATGTTTGCTAGTTTAATGTGCATTTCGGAAATCAATTCTGTTACTTTGTCCTCACGATCCTCTTTTGTTTCCCATAAATTCCCAATCCCCTTATGACGTCACATCATTCGTTCATCTCCCTGTCGGCCATAAATGGTGGAACTGTTGTTCAATGAATAGTGAAGTGTTTTTGCTTTATGAAAACACCTACATCTTCTATTTCACAGGATTATGAACGGAGCTTCCACCTGCATTGTATTAATTTGGCTGCAGACCATTATTCTCCACTACACCAAGGGTAAGGGTTTTATACCGTCGTTAATTGTGTCCAAGCCTAGGCTACGTTTACCACGGAATCTTTAATCTATATCCTCAATACAGACTTATTTTCTTCACTTACCTCGTCAATAGTAACCTATATAGGTGCAGAGGGCATGAATTATATCAAAGACAAAGTGATGTGGAAACATTATCTGCAATTTAGCCATGTTGATCAACTATTAGCCCACTTAATAGAATATTGGGGAACAGATGTACTGTACCGGTATTTACGAGGTGGTTTCCATTTGTGGATTTGTATATTTTTCATACAACTAGTATTATGACATAATTAATGCACTGTAATTCGCATATTGATATTCAAACAGTAATTGAATGACCGAGGTTAGCCTAGTCTGATTTATATTGACTAACCTCGCGCTATTTTCTACCTCCGAGGTTAGTCTAATATGTAGGCCCTAGGCCTTTTTGGGTAGCCTATACAGTGGTTGTTATTAATTAAAATCTCCGGAAACACCGTTTTCAATTACTTTGAAAAATAAAATGCCCCAGAACGAGAAGCCCACCACAGAAGCCATGAACGAACACCACACAGAAACACCAAAGGAAAGGTCCACAGAACGAAAGGACCAGCTGACCGAGCCCGCCATTCCAGACAGGCCCAAGCCCGCAGGGCTAAACAGCTCCAGGACACACCCATTTACCTTTTCTAAACTGACCATTTTCCACACCTCACGTACACTAACCCCCTCGTGTCCTACACTCCTAACTACAAAGATGATGAACAGGAATATACATTCATATTAAAAACACCCATGCCTGTCCCGACGTTGAGCCAATGCCAACACATCAGACAGCCATAATTATATCTATGTATGTTCTTGCATCCGAGAAGTAGATGTTATATATCTTAGAAGTTAAAACACCCACGCTGTCCCTAGACCTCGTATATCATTTTCCATGACGAGTATAGATATGTGTAACCCGTGCTCAGTCGCCCCTTGCATTGTTCCTCTAGTAACTAAGTATTAATATTAACATTCCCTAACATCTTGTCTTGCCAGACTAAGCTTCTGAAGACCCATCGCCCCATAAATCTATGTATGCAATCCTTAGGTTAAGTATTTCTATCCGCCATTGTGTTCACCTTTTTCCATTTACTTTCCACAATTGTCATACGTCTTCCCCTTGCCTCCTTCGTATCCACAGCCCACACTACGCCAATTTACTTCGTGTCTTACACCTCTTACCCCAACCAGAGATTGTATAAGATAACCTGGTTACCAGTATCTGTCATAAGTACCCCGAAACAATAACTAAGTACCCCTACGAACTGCCGCTGTGGTTGGTATTTTATATTTAATAGAAAACGCAGTTCCCAGGGCCAACTAATAGTATCCATAACCCTCTGACTGATCACATAACTCTATCTTTTCCAGACTCATATACCACCCCATAGTTGCATTCCCCGGTAGCATTTGGCTAACGTATTCTACTGCCTTTTCAAACTTCCATATCAATTGTAGCCTAATGCCACCCCCACGCCCAGGGACCTTAGGGGCAAAATTTCCCTGTAGCCCTTGAACTCTTCCCCCCCCTCTCATTAAGACACCCGCGCTTCTCGACTCTTGTCCGACCTAGCCTCTCTCTCATACCTCTTGAAGATCCTTGAATTGTCCGTTGCTAACGCTCTCCAACCTTTTATATATATACTCCTATCCAGCCTACCTTCACTTAGTAGGCCAGAACAACATTAGAACTTTACTAGCCCCTTGCATGCCATCTATTCTCTTACAACACATTCACAACCCTGCACCCAATGGTCGTCGGTGCGAGGCTAGCCGCCCCGCCAGTAACTAACTTCTATTGCCATACTTCCAGATAAATGTGGCAGAGTTAGCAACCCAGTCTCCACCATATCCAGCAAACCCTACAATTAACAACCAGCCGAGTAAAACCAGCTAGCTAAGGCACCTTCGGTTTTGGTATTAAAGACACCCACATCTGTCTCATACACATAGGGTTATTACAAACACTGGTGATATGGCAAGCCCCTAGCCACAGCCGCCGGACGACTATCACAGAAGAGAGGGCGCCCAGCTCCCCCTTTTTGCCCACCCGAGGAGGGAGACCCCCACCCCCGCGGAGGTATACCTGGCCCCTGTTTTGACTTTCGAGTCATTGCCAGGTAGCACAGGAATTCTTCCTATCGATGAACTAACCATGAATGACTAACACCTTTACTAACCTCTATTAACTCACAATAAACCATTTACCTTTCTTGCATGCTCTGATCACTAATTAGCACCTCAGCTATACCATAGAATGAAGATTGAACAATCTAGAGAGACGCTCCTATCACAGCTGTCCCCATCCTCCTCGCAAAGTAGATCCAGTCTCTCTCCCCTAAATACGTCCAGTATAGCCAAAATAGTACCTCTTACTAAGGCTCAGTTATATGAAAATATAAAGGCTTCCTATCGCCCTGTGCCACAACAGTAAATACCATCTTACCTAGTCCCCATATCTATTGAGAGCTCAATTAAGTCCATAAGACTCGAGATCCCTACTGTCTACAGGGTCCAGAACCGAGCCTATAAATCTAACTCCCGCCCCCAGTCAAATCAGTTGAAAGCTAGACACCAACCAGGGGTCACTACCCTGCAGTTAATTTCTAGCTCTGCCCTTGTGTTGTTCCGGAGTGAGATCCCAGAACCGGCAGACTCCGTGGCAGATTTGGATAGAAGGACCTCCCCACGTATTGAAGAACTTCACACATATGGCCCCCCTGGACGGCCGCGGAACCAGTCGTTAGCCCCCAACATCATGGACGCAAGATAACCAGGACCAGACCCATCAGATACTACCCAAGATTCCCTTTAGCAGTACTACATATTACTGTGCTGTTTAGAGATTCACTAATTAATATTTCTACGAAGTGGCTAAGACCTTGCCCAGTGTAACTCATACTTAACCATTCCATTTGGGACGTACTAAGCGATCAGTGCTCTTTAATTAACAGGCGATCTTGACTCTCGTAATTACCTTATTCAGATATTAAAACTCTAGTGATATCTAACGTTCGCCCACTGATTTGCGTTCTATGTATTTCTGAGACAAGGATATAAAACTTAGATCAGTACCCCCTGAGGTTACTAGAATTCCCGTGCTCTAAAATACGCGTGTCTAATCTAGTCTGTGAACTACTACTTGTGCACCAGAGCTACCAGTAAAAATCTAACAGTGAATATGAATCTATAAGTAACATTGATGGTCTTCGGTATATAAACCTGTGAAATCAAAGCCAGTGATCAGAAGATTAATACCTGAACGTTGGAAGTGGGAGACTAGGCTCCATCCAGATCCACTTATGCTAGTGTTGTTCAATTCTATTATATTGTCTTACACAAGTATTCTGCAGTGGTATATCAATAAACGTGATCATGTAACTTGCTACCATGTGTTTCTTTGTGTTCTCTATTCCTCATATCTTGTATTGTGCATGCAGCCTTATATACCCAGTCAATTTAGAACTCACATTACCCAAGTTAAACCTGTAGAAAAACAGGGCATAACATTGGCGGCAGCGGTGGTTCTTGATTCGGATAAAAGGTTGCATTACACTGCAAGTTTGGAACAGTAGAAGCATGGCAACATCGCGAAATCTTCAGCCACTCGCACACATTCCCAAGTATGATGTAAACACATATGATATCACCAGTTACTTAGACATAATAAAGCCAGTGTACGATGTGGTACTTCATAATGACCGCGAAAAAAATCGCCATGGCAATTTTGCATATTATACAGTTGGGAGAAGCCGTTTCCCAACTTGTTGATAAGCCTACCTTTAAAGAATTTATTCACCAAATGGTGACACAGAATACGCCAGAGTACCTGGAACCAGTTTCGATCCTTCGTGATCCGGACTTTAGATCCACTTTTGGGTTCCCCCGTCGCCCCCAAAATAATAAAAGTCGACGAGATCAAGTATGAAGGGGATATAAATGTGACCCTCATACAACTCTACAGATACGTGAGGACCACGTATAGCTATGAAGATTACGACCAACAAAATGAACTCTTATTCACCGCATTGTTAAACATCCTCCCACCCCACATCACCGCCCATCTCGCCCCGTATGGCTTATTCGAAGAACATATGCTCTCCATCAGAGAAGAATGCCTACGCAGTTCGATGAATCCCCTATCCAACCTTTTAGCCCCTATCCAAGACTCCGTGCACCCTTCCAAAATGACTTCCGGTGAAAGTCCAACCCCAGTGAACTCTCCCCCCACCAACCCTCCGCAGCCCCCCCAACAAGCCCCATATTCTAGCTATGCCTACCTATGTAGGCCTACCACAACATATTTTCCCCATGACCCCAGAAATGTTCAGCTATCCCCCCACCAACAAAATTTCCCTTGTGACAGTTTTCCGTCGGTAGCTTGTGACAGTTTTCAGTCAGTAGCTCCCTTCCACCCCCACACAATTCACACTCCTAGAAAACTTTGAAACCCCACACTTGACTCGCCCTCTCATGTCAAACAAACTCACCAGTCCCAGATAACCTCTAACCAGACCGAGACTGCCACCAAGAAAATCCCCCAAACTCGTCCTGTAATGGCAAAACAAACCCACCAACCCCAGATAACCGCTAACCAGACCGTGACTGCCACCAAGAAGATTCCTAAAATTCGTCCTGTTAACAACCCCAAATCAATACATCAGTCCTCTACCAATAACCCCTGTTCTACACCTAACTCTTCCCCCACCAACCCGCCGCAGTCCCCCCAACAAATCCTGTTTCCTAACTCGCTCACCTCTCACCACCCTGACCCTCCCACACGCGCCGTTAATCCTCCCCTCACGCGTGACGACCTAAGGACCCAACCATGTTCCCCCCCTTCCCCCAGAAATACTCAGCTATTCCCCCACCAACAAAATCTCCCTTGTGACAGTTTTCCGTCAGTAGCTCCCTTCCACCCCCCCACAATTCACACCCCTAATAAACTTCAAAACCCCACACTTGACTCACCCCCTCATGACAGACAAACCCACCAACCCCAGATAACCTCTAAGCAAACCGTCACTGCCACCGACACACCCCACCACTCTGATCCTCCCACACGCGCCGTTAATCCCCCCCTCACGCGTGACCCCCACCAAAGTGATTTCCCCCCCCTCATGCGTACCGAACACCTGCTCACCAGTCGGTCCCCCACCATCATGAGCCCAGCTAAACTTTCAACCTCCCCCTCTTCACCGTTACCCCACCCGCCCCAAATTCCACCCCCAAAGATCCCGCTCGACAAAATACCACTCCCATCCCCATCCAACCACAAAACTTTTTCCATGTTGGCTAAACCCCAAATACTCTCTCTCTCTCGCCCCAAACAACATAATCAACCTCTCAACTTCAACCACTCCTCGAAATCCCATCCATGTCTCTCCCGAAAATAAAATCAGTCCAATTCAACCCCTCTCAAACCACAACCCTGCCTGCCTGCCCAGACCCCCCCCACCATCTCCCTATCAAATCCCCACACCCCAAACCTCCAAACCACCCGATCATAGTAAACTCTCAACCTTCAGCCTTACTCACCCTTCCCCAAACCCCACTCACGACCACAACTCTCTACACAATTCAACCCCTCCCCAACACCAACCCCTTCAGCAACAACAACCCGACTCGACCTGCCCATTTCATCTTTAAAACCTCCCTATCACTACCCCCGACCGAAACCACTTAGACCCCCCCTCCCAAACTGGCCCCCGGCCCGCTCCCCCCCCCACCCCCATTCCTTACCCCAAGAACTAACGGTATATCCACCCCGCCTTTCCAAAGTGAAAGTGAACCACCTATTACCAGACCGTCACCCAGACTAACGGCGACCCTAAATACCCCCCCCCCCCCCCCCTGATGATGATGAGGATATTATTGTACTAAATTGTTTCGAATGTTTTCAATTCCTAAGCGATTGGGCATGATTCTATAAATTTACATGTTTTCCATATACTGTATATATTATTTGTTTTCCTTAGTCATACTACTTTTCTTGTTACCTACACTTTTCTGACTATCTTTTAAATTTGCTTTATACATTGTTAAACACTTTACCTCTTCTTAATTTCCTGTGTTCTTAATTATCTGCCCTTTCTTAAATTTACATGTTTTTCATATACTGTATATTATTTTTTTTCCCTTAGTCATACTACTTTTCTTGTTAACCTACACTTTTCTGACTATGCTTCTTTTTACTTCACCCTTGAGGCTCGAGGACGAGCCTATAATGAAGGAGAGGGAAGTAAAATGCCCCAGAACGAGAAGCCCACCACAGAAGCCATGAACGAACACCACACAGAAACACCAAAGGAAAGGTCCACAGAACGAAAGGACCAGCTGACCGAGCCCGCCATTCCAGACAGGCCCAAGCCCGCAGGGCTAAACAGCTCCAGGACACACCCATTTACCTTTTCTAAACTGACCATTTTCCACACCTCACGTACACTAACCCCCTCGTGTCCTACACTCCTAACTACAAAGATGATGAACAGGAATATACATTCATATTAAAAACACCCATGCCTGTCCCGACGTTGAGCCAATGCCAAACATCAGACAGCCATAATTATATCTATGTATGTTCTTGCATCCGAGAAGTAGATGTTATATATCTTAGAAGTTAAAACACCCACGCTGTCCCTAGACCTCGTATATCATTTTCCATGACGAGTATAGATATGTGTAACCCGTGCTCAGTCGCCCCTTGCATTGTTCCTCTAGTAACTAAGTATTAATATTAACATTCCCTAACATCTTGTCTTGCCAGACTAAGCTTCTGAAGACCCATCGCCCCATAAATCTATGTATGCAATCCTTAGGTTAAGTATTTCTATCCGCCATTGTGTTCACCTTTTTCCATTTACTTTCCACAATTGTCATACGTCTTCCCCTTGCCTCCTTCGTATCCACAGCCCACACTACGCCAATTTACTTCGTGTCTTACACCTCTTACCCCAACCAGAGATTGTATAAGATAACCTGGTTACCAGTATCTGTCATAAGTACCCCGAAACAATAACTAAGTACCCCTACGAACTGCCGCTGTGGTGGTATTTTATATTTAATAGAAAACGCAGTTCCCAGGGCCAACTAATAGTATCCATAACCCTCTGACTGATCACATAACTCTATCTTTTCCAGACTCATATACCACCCCATAGTTGCATTCCCCGGTAGCATTTGGCTAACGTATTCTACTGCCTTTTCAAACTTCCATATCAATTGTAGCCTAATGCCACCCCCACGCCCAGGGACCTTAGGGGCAAAATTTCCCTGTAGCCCTTGAACTCTCCCCCCCCCCCTCTCATTAAGACACCCGCGCTTCTCGACTCTTGTCCGACCTAGCCTCTCTCTCATACCTCTTGAAGGTCCTTGAATTGTCCGTTGCTAACGCTCTCCAACCTTTTATATATATACTCCTATCCAGCCTACCTTCACTTAGTAGGCCAGAACAACATTAGAACTTTACTAGCCCCTTGCATGCCATCTATTCTCTTACAACACATTCACAACCCTGCACCCAATGGTCGTCGGTGCGAGGCTAGCCGCCCCGCCAGTAACTAACTTCTATTGCCATACTTCCAGATAAATGTGGCAGAGTTAGCAACCCAGTCTCCACCATATCCAGCAAACCCTACAATTAACAACCAGCCGAGTAAAACCAGCTAGCTAAGGCACCTTCGGTTTTGGTATTAAAGACACCCACATCTGTCTCATACATAGAGGGTTATTACAAACACTGGTGATATGGCAAGCCCCTAGCCACAGCCGCCGGACGACTATCACAGAAGAGAGGGCGCCCAGCTCCCCCTTTTTGCCCACCCGAGGAGGGAGACCCCCACCCCCGCGGAGGTATACCTGGCCCCTGTTTTGGCTTTCGAGTCATTGCCAGGTAGCACAGGAATTCTTCCTATCGATGAACTAACCATGAATGACTAACACCTTTACTAACCTCTATTAACTCACAATAAACCATTTACCTTTCTTGCATGCTCTGATCACTAAATTAGCACCTCAGCTATACCATAGAATGAAGATTGAACAATCTAGAGAGACGCTCCTATCACAGCTGTCCCCATCCTCCTCGCAAAGTAGATCCAGTCTCTCTCCCCTAAATACGTCCAGTATAGCCAAAATAGTACCTCTTACTAAGGCTCAGTTATATGAAAATATAAAGGCTTCCTATCGCCCTGTGCCACAACAGTAAATACCATCTTACCTAGTCCCCATATCTATTGAGAGCTCAATTAAGTCCATAAGACTCGAGATCCCTACTGTCTACAGGGTCCAGAACCGAGCCTATAAATCTAACTCCCGCCCCCAGTCAAATCAGTTGAAAGCTAGACACCAACCAGGGGTCACTACCCTGCAGTTAATTTCTAGCTCTGCCCTTGTGTTGTTCCGGAGTGAGATCCCAGAACCGGCAGACTCCGTGGCAGATTTGGATAGAAGGACCTCCCCACGTATTGAAGAACTTCACACATATGGCCCCCCTGGACGGCCGCGGAACCAGTCGTTAGCCCCCAACATCATGGACGCAAGATAACCAGGACCAGACCCATCAGATACTACCCAAGATTCCCTTTAGCAGTACTACATATTACTGTGCTGTTTAGAGATTCACTAATTAATATTTCTACGAAGTGGCTAAGACCTTGCCCAGTGTAACTCATACTTAACCATTCCATTTGGGACGTACTAAGCGATCAGTGCTCTTTAATTAACAGGCGACCTTGACTCTCGTAATTACCTTATTCAGATATTAAAACTCTAGTGATATCTAACGTTCGCCCACTGATTTGCGTTCTATGTATTTCTGAGACAAGGATATAAAACTTAGATCAGTACCCCCTGAGGTTACTAGAATTCCCGTGCTCTAAAATACGCGTGTCTAATCTAGTCTGTGAACTACTACTTGTGCACCAGAGCTACCAGTAATAAATCTAACAGTGAATATGAATCTATAAGTAACATTGATGGTCTTCGGTATATAAACCTGTGAAATCAAAGCCAGTGATCAGAAGATTAATACCTGAACGTTGGAAGTGGGAGACTAGGCTCCATCCAGATTCACTTATGCTAGTGTTGTTCAATTCTATTATATTGTCTTACACAAGTATTCTGCAGTGGTATATCAATAAACGTGATCATGTAACTTGCTACCATGTGTTTCTTTGTGTTCTCTATTCCTCATATCTTGTATTGTGCATGCAGCCTTATATACCCAGTCAATTTAGAACTCACATTACCCAAGTTAAACCTGTAGAAAAACAGGGCATAACAAAAAAGTTAATATTTACCTCCTGTTAAAGCTGAAGATTGCGGAGTAAATACCGATACTGTAGACTTCATTCAACTTTTTTTTGGCGACCGTCAACCTTTTATTCATCAAACATCAAACCAGCGGGGGTGTGGGGGCGGCAGCCCCCACCTAATATACTAGGTTAGGTTAGGTAAGGTTGTTAGGTTACGCTAATATTACCCCTTATTTTCGTCTTTTATCCCTCAATTTCCCTGTACTTCATAGCCCTCCCCACTATCGGGGTCCGTATCTTAAGATTGTTGGATAATGGGGAAAAAAAAAATTCCGGAGATTCTAATTATTGACAACCACTGTATAATGATGAAAACTAGCTAAAACCAAACAAAAACAATCACAAAATAAAAGTTGGCCAGTTTCCTTGATATTGTCCCTAATTTCCATGAACAAATTTTATTATAGAAACCTTATAAATCATATAAATAACAAATCCACAAAAATAAAATCCTTGAAAATAGCTGTGGTCCGTCTCCTTAATATTGACCGAAAAAACGCCCATTCTAATCAATCTCAGAGCTCTTTCGGACATCCTCACTGTTTACAAACGCCTTCTGTATGCAGTATAATCAATATTTAGCCCCTGCTGGCAACATAGATGACGATTTAAATAATTCATTGGGGGGGTGAGGGGGGGCAAAGCCCCCCCTCAACCCATCGTGTATTCAACATTGGCATTATAACTAAGACCATGAATACACTAATCAAAATCTGGAGGAAAAAAACATGAAAAATAAGGATGCGAGCCTATTCCCTATAATTACCAATATATCAGTTCTCCGCTCTCGCAGATTAACCTTACCGTTCACGAGCCAAATAGGGGGGGGGGGTGAATACTAATTAGTATTGATAAATAGAAACAATGAATATCAAGACGCAAATTACACAGTGCACTAATGACATTATAATACACGTTGTGTGAAACAGGTACACCGCTGATGTAAAATATAACCGGGTGTAAGATTAAGCGGGTGTAATGACATGTTGGCCGAGGGCTGAAATGACGTCATCGCTGAGGCCCGCCTTGGCTGATGACGTCACGATAGTCAACAACCAATCACAAGCAAGGATACACAACGTCTTGGCTTGGTTAATCAAGATGGCTATATTCTAGTTAATCGCCGTGTTTCAACCCCTCTCTTTCCCTGATATATTTCATACCCTCCCCAGCTATCGGGGTTAGTATTGTTGAGGTAAGTGAAGAAAATAACTAAGAGATATGAGGATATAAATAAAGATCCTTAGGTGAATGGGCACATAAAATACGGTTACTCCCGCTACACAGGATCTTACCAATAACAAACTTATAATATTCACATATTTGTACACCACTACACGAGACAGTAGGTTGGTTCCCCACACCACCCTAGTGGCAAATGTGTTGGTGTATCAAGCCTAATCACCCTAGTGGCAAATGTGTTGGTGTATCAAGCCTAATTTTTTTTTTTTTTTTTTTTTTTTCTATGTGATTGAGGGAGGCAAAAGGCATAACTGCCTATAGCGAGTGCCTCCCCCATAGTTGAAAGAGTGACAGGGCCAAAATCAAGGGACGTTCGAGCCAAAATGCCTGGACACACGGAGTTTGAAGCAATTTAAGTCATAGGAAGAGGGAAAGACTGATTCTGGGAGAGAGTTCCAGAGCTCAGCTGTTGAGTAGAAGAAAGTTTGAGAGTAACGTTTCACTCTTGGGTTGGAGAGTTGCACAGAGTAGGGGTGGGATTGAGTTGCAAGACGGGTACCACGTGCCCTACGTAAAGGAGGTGGTATGCACTGGGATAGCTCTGAGGAACACTGATTATTATAGTAGCGATAGAATAGCGAGAGAGATGCAACATTGCGGCGGAGAGAGAGAGATTGCAGAGAGTTGGTGAGTGGACGGGAGTTAATGATACGAAAGGCCTTCCTTTCAACTTTGTCTAGGAGAGCGGTGTGAGAGGAACCTCCCCACACATGTGAACAATACTCAATACAAGGGCGCACTATGCCCCTGTACAGAGCAAGAAGCTGTGCAGGGGAAAAGAACCCCCTAAGGCGGTTGAGCACACCCAGCTTCTGGGAGGCTGCCTTAGCAAGACTGGTAATATGGTCCTTCCAAATGAGAGCAGAAGAAAAAGAGACACCAAGAATATTGAGAGAAGATGAAGGGTTGATTTTTGTATTGTTGAAGAATAAGGGATAGTCCGCTGGGAGATCCTGACGGGTAGATAGATGGAGAAATTGGGTTTTGGAAGCATTAAAGTTAACAAGGTTTTCTCTGCCCCAATTGGAAATAGTATTTAGATCAGAATTTAAGAGTTCTATGGCTTCATTACGTTTGTCGTTGAGGGATTGCTGGCTGGGGCGTTCTGAAAAACTAATGGAGTAGTGTAAGGTTGAGTCGTCTGCGTATGAATGGATGGGAATTAAGGTACAGTTAAGGAGATCATTTATAAAAATTAGAAAGAGAATAGGAGATAGGACAGAGCCCTGAGGAACACCGGAGTTTATAGGGTGAGGAAGTGAACAATGGCCGTCCACAACCGCGGCTATGGAACGGCCGGAAAGGAAATTAGAGACAAAGGCACAGATGGAGGGATAGAAACCGAAGGAGGGTAGTTTAGAAATTAAAGATTTATGCCAGACTCTATCGAAGGCTTTCGATATGTCTAGTGCAATAGAAAAAGTCTCACCGAAGTCCCGGAAGGAGGATGACCAAGAGTTAGTAAGATATGAAAGAAGATCACCAGTAGAGCGACCCTTAACCCCTCCAACCCGGATGGGCTCTTGAACGCCCATAACAACCTCGGCCCGCGCAACCCGGAAGGGCTCTTGAACGCCCATTGCTTGCATGCGTGCTTTCGAATGCCGCGCGTACATTTTCGGTATCGTGGGACGGTAGGTGGCGCCACCAGGCGTAAACTCCGCCACAGCAACAGTATCTACCCCGACGCCATCATGGACAGTACGCCAAATAGTGATTCCGCTGTGTCCGATACCGTGCTTCCTACGACGCCCTTGCTTGTTCGTCGCGCCTTACCCCGATGCCATCGCCTAAATGTGTTATCTCCCGGAGGTATTGAGACGACATTGAGACTTTATGAGCGAGCTGATGCCAAGCATAATGTTGATGATGAAGTCAGTGACGACTCCAGTAATTATAAGTCGAGTGATTATGGCCATGAGAGTGATAAAGAAGAGCAATTCCTGGGATTTGCGAGAGAACATGACAGTGATGAGAGTGATGAAGGTGATGTACCAGTTGTTGAGGAAGCTGGTTTACCTAAAGACAGTGAACTTGAGAGAGTGAGCGAGTGGGAGAGTTCAAGGTCACTCACCAAATTTCGCTTAAGTGACACGACGCCAAGCCCTTCCCCAGGTAAATCGCCTTTCAAGCTACATTTGTATAAGCAGAAAATACTTGAGAAGGCGGCCGCGGCAGCTAGGGAACAAGCAAAACTACTTGGTGAGGATGAGGCTGTGAGTGAGGGTCAGCGTGGTGACCCTTCTCGTCCGCCATTGTCTCCCTTATCTACCCACGCCACCCAAGATGACCCGGATGCCCCGCATTCTTCCCCACCACCCCCACCATTGCCAAGGGTTGAGGACCCCACACTTTCGGCCTATTTGCCTCCTAGGTCCCCCGACAGGAGACATACTGCTGCCGAAAAGGGGAAAGGTAGGAAATATACCAAGAAAATTAAGAAAAGTAAGAGAGTTTTGTTCGAGGCTCCCGCGGCGTCCACCCCGGCCGGCCCCAGCCATACGTCCCCGCAACTTTCCCCACGGTCCTCCCCACCTCTCCCGCCTTCAACATGTCTTCCTGAAGAAGTCTTTGAGCTCGCATCACCAATACCTGGCCCTAGTGACAGTGAAACATTGCTTTCTGTCACTCGTCGCAGGCCAAGGAGCCCGGGACCTCGGGGGGACACAGCCTCACCTGCCACTCCTTCCCCACCTCGTCCACCCGCACGCCGCCCACGCATCACTGGTTCCCCGCCAGATTATGTGGGGGCCACTGATGATGAAGGGCACCTCTCTCAAGACTCTGGCCATGATTACATAGGTCCACCGTCAGGGCAAGATGACCACTCTGACGATGACTATATGGACATCGACGACCCTCGACCCATCCTCTTGGCCCGGCGTCGTGCTTCCCGTCGTGCTGCCCACCGCCCTGGCCGCCGCCCTCGCCGCCCTAGGGCGCGCGCCTCCCGAGTTGGCCGTGGGCGTGCTGGGCCACCAGCTGGAGCTCCTCGTCAGCGTAGACAAGACCCATTCTACGTTTTTCAGTGGCAAGACGTAGTTGATGAGGATGCATACAACCCTGATGTGCCAGCTTTTGATGAGGTACTGGAGGGTTCAGGCGTTACCCCCAATTTTCCTGCAGGCCCCAATGCTCCACCACACGAACTGTTTGAGGCCTTCTTTGATGAGGAGGTGGTAGGCTATGTTGTCAAAGAGACAAATAAGCAGCACCAATTCCAGGTCCACTTTTTGGGAAAGGTGACCAAGGGCCACATGAGGCAGTGGACCCCAGTGACTCATAAAGAGTTCATGGTGTTCCTGGCACTCACCATGCTAATGCCTCATGTCAAGAAGCATAGGTTGCCTGACTATTGGATCACCAATGATCTGATATCCACCCCTGCCTTCGGGAAATATATGTCTCGCGACCGGTACCTTGATATCCTTGCGCTCCATCTTGTCACCAACCTTGACGTCCACCTCCCAGACAAGCTGTGGAAGATTAGGACGTTGTATGAGATGATGCGAGAACGCTTCACCTCCTACTTCAAGCCCTTCCGCAAGGTCGTCATTGACGAGTCTCTTGTGCTGTTCCGGGGAAAACTCAGCTTCCGGCAGTACATCCCCTCAAAAAGACATCGCTTTGGCATAAAATTCTTTGTGCTGTGCGACTGCCAAACTGGCTATGTCCTGGACTTCCTGGTCTACAGCGGGAAGGAAGGGGACTTGCTTGTGGACCCCCTCATTGGCTTTGGCGGAGCAGTGGTGCAAGCCATGATGGACCGCTACTTTCATAAGAATCACGTCCTCTACACGGACAATTATTACACGTCCCCCACTCTCTCACAGTACCTGCATGAGCGCAAGACGGGGACTGTAGGCACAGTACGAGGGAAAAGGAAGGGCATGCCACCTTTCCCTCCAAAGACCAAAAAAGGTGATGTGTTCAAGAAGAAGTCGGGGCCCATTCTGGCTATCCACTGGCACGACCAGCGGAAGGTCAACCTCCTGACCACCATCCACAAGGGGGAAATGGTGGAGACTGGCAAGGTGGATCGCCGCACCCAGGCCAGGGTGACCAAGCCCGATGCTGTCCTGGACTACAACATCAACATGAGGCTGGTGGACAAGTCCGACATGCAGATAGGCTTCATTGACTGCCTGCGTACCTCGTGCAGATGGTACAAAAAGTTCTTTCTGCATATGGTGGACATGTCAGTTCTGAATGCCTACAACATATACAAGCTTCGGAATGTGAACACACCCATGAAGTTCAATAGCCTGCGGAGGTTCCAAAAGCAGGTGTTGACGGAGCTCCTGGAGAAGTATGCTATGCCACAGAGGGCAGTGGCACATCCTGGGCCCGCCGTTATTGACCGCTTGCAGTCTGCTCAATACTTGACTAGGCACAGGCTTGGTTCCCTGCCTCAGAATGAATCCGGAAGAACACAGCAGAAGCGGTGCCATGTCTGCTACAACAGCAGGGTGAAGCCGAGGTCAGGTAAAAAGTCAACCCTGGAGTGTGTGGAGTGCAAGGTGGCACTCTGTGCTGTAGATTGCTTCTTTGATTACCACTCCAAGCTGGAGTTCTAATAATCATACTGAAATTGCCAAATAAAATGACAATATGTACACTATAATTATATATAGGCAAAAAGTGGAAGAAAACCAATGTATTGTAATACAAAAGTCATGTATTATGAGAACATTGATACAAATACAATTACACCATAATATGTGAAAGTGACACATATGTATATACCAAGTGACATTCATATGATTAGAACCTATAGAAATATATAAATCAGTGAAAAAAGACACAATAAATTGTATATAAAACGTTTACAAATCATATAACTAAGTGAAAGTGACACAAGACCTAATATTTGATGGCCAAAGTATAATAAACACCTGTGATAACGAATAATCAGTGCCTAATACAACAATAACCTACCTCAATTACTAATAAAATGTACGGTATCGAGTGAAAATGAGCATTATCAGTGACAGTGACACTCTCTAAAGCATATTTGTCAAAGTGAAAGTGACACAAGACCTAATATTTGATGGCCAAAGTATAATAAACACCTGTGATAACGAATAATCAGTGCCTAATACAACAATAACCTACCTCAATTACTAATAAAATGTACGGTATCGAGTGAAAATGAGCATTATCAGTGACAGTGACACTCTCTAAAGCATATTTGTCAAAGTGAAAGTGACACAAGACCTAATATTTGATGGCCAAAGTATAATAAACACCTGTGATAACGAATAATCAGTGCCTAATACAACAATAACCTACCTCAATTACTAATAAAATGTACGGTATCGAGTGAAAATGAGCATTATCAGTGACAGTGACACTCTAAAGCATATTTGTCAAAGTGAAAGTGACACAAGACCTAATATTTGATGGCCAAAGTATAATAAACACCTGTGATAACGAATAATCAGTGCCTAATACAACAATAAGCTACCTCAATTACTAATAAAATGTACGGTATCGAGTGAAAATTAGCAATATCAGTGACAGTGATACCCTAATAAACATATTTTATATAATTGGCCTCAAAATAACTAGAAAATATCAAATAAACATCACATTCTCAATATCAAACACTAAAATCGTCTAAGGGAGATAAATACTTTGGCGCGGCGAGCGGCTAGGTGCGTCGTAGCCATGGCCGAGGCGACGCGTCCGAACGCGGGAAGAATTTGCCGCCGAAAAGCACTCGTCTTCCCGCGCTCACCATTATGCAACCAGAGGGGCTAGAGACCTCTACTCAACGCCATTCGACAGAGGAAGGTTTGTGGAACATTATTCTTTTTTATTCACAACATTACATGACATATTCATTGACTTACAGAGTAGTTAACATAGGCCAAAGATCGTCAAAACACCCGGTACCGGAGCACAGTCGTAAGCTATAGCCCCCGGGGCTGGAGGGTTAAGGAAGCCATACTGGCGATCTGAGAGCAGATTATGAGAAGAGAAATGCTTAAGAAATTTGGAAGCAAGAATAGTTTCAAAAACTTTAGAAAGACAAGAGATAAGAGCAATTGGACGATAGTTGGAGGGTTGAGAGCGGTCACCCTTCTTTGGGACAGGTTGAATGTGAGCAAACTTCCAGCATGAAGGGAAGACGTTAGAGGATAGACAGAGACGAAAGAGTTTGCCTAGGCAGGGAGTCAGCACGGAAGCACAGTTTTTGAGAACAACAGGAGGAACACCGTCCGGACCGTACGCCTTATTAGTGTTAAGCCCAGAGAGGGTAGAAAGTACATCTTTAGAAGAGATTAGGATATTAGGCATAAGTAAGAGAGAGGAGGGCGGAGAGGGAGGAATAGCACCGGAATCATCCAAGGTGGAGTTTCTAGCAAAAGTTTGAGCGAAGAGTTTAGCTTTGTCAGAGGAAGAAGTGATGGTTGTGCCATCAGAGTGGGAAAGGGGAGGGAAAGACGAGGAAGAGAAATTGTTGGAGAGGTTTTTGGCTAGATGCCAGAAAGCTTGGGAAGAGCTAGAGTTGGATAGTTCAGTGCATTTATTATTGATGAAAGAGTGTTTGGCAAGTCGAAGAACAGATTTGGCTTGATTCCGGGCAGAAACATATGAAGAATGAGAGTCTTGAGTTTTAAGGCGTAGGTACCGTTTGAATGCTTCCTCTATAGTCTATTAGCTGTAATACGGTTACTCCCGCTACACAGGATCTTACCAATAACAAACTTATAATATTCACATATTTGTACACCACTACACGAGACAGTAGGTTGGTTCCCCACACCACCCTAGTGGCAAATGTACTTATAATATTCACATATTTGTACACCACTACACGAGACAGTAGGTTGGTTCCCCACACCACCCTAGTGGCAAATGTGTTGGTGTATCAAGCCTAACTATAGTCTATTAGCTGTAAGTAGGCGAGAAATCATCACCTCTAACCTCTGTAACTCAAAAACGACTAGAGTAATCCAGCTAATATTTCTACCATTTGGGAAGAGATAGTCAAGGAATAGATGTGAAAATTTACAGCCAATTTGCTCAAGCTCTTTTTGAGTTACAGAGGTCATGATTTCTCGCCTACTTACAGCGAATAGACTATAGTATGAAGTGCAATCAGGAATCGTAATCAAAATATGTATAGGCATACGCTAGTACGAGCGATGGATGTCAGCCGTCACTAACAGTGTACTCAACCCTTAGGTACTAAATTAGGTAGATATGCTAGACAAATATATAGGCTACTGTACCAAGATATACAGTATACATGAAGATATATACAGTAGTCCCTCGAATTTTGCGTCTTTCAAATTTGCGAAATTTCAATTTTGCGAACGGGACCCAAGAATTTACCTTTTTTGCGGGACTTGATATGTGCGATATTACTTGAGTTTTGCGGGTGGCGCCAAATGATACGGTGTTTCCGCATTAGTTTACGTGGGGGAGTAGCAGGATCGTGACGTCCTGCCGCCCATTGTTTACTGTTTATAGATTCTCCCACGCTCCGCACGCTCTCGCATAATCGACTTCCTTGGGCAAAATTGAAGTGTTACCTGTGCCCTGGGTCCCCTGAATCTGTATTTCTGTGTTTTTCTTTATTGTAGGATGTATAATTAAGTGTATGTGTCATAATGTGTGTACAAACAAGGACGAAAATCACCAAAAAATAGGACCTCGATGATGAGATGTCGACCATATTCAATTAATCCCATAAGGTTAGTTATTTGAAATTTGCGATGTTGAATTTTGCGGCCTGCAATGTCGACCATATTCTCGCAAAATTCGAGGGAGTACAGTAAACCCTCGCTATCTCGGACTAATTGGGGGGAGACCCAGTCCGAGATGACCGAAAATCCGAGATGTCCGAAGTCCGACTTATGTCCGACTTAAGAGAGGGAAAATTCCGAATTAGAAGAGGAAAGTCCGCGTCACCAGAGAAATTGATATTTTTTTTTTTTTTTTTTTTTTTTTATCTATCTATTTAACGCATCTATCTCCCTTATACATATATATAACTATGTCTTATTTGGTCTTTTTTTAATCTATGAATCAATTCTAATACGATGGAATTGAAAACAATATTACCCTTCTAACACACAAATAATAAAATGAAAAAGAGAGTAAATAAAAATGTCTCCTTTGTCTTTCAGAAACATAAGTCCATCTCGTATATGTTAGTATTTTATCGCTCGCTCGCCCCTAGCCACTCTCTCTCTATCTATTTATCTCTCTAATGCATCTAACTAACTCCCTTATACATTAACAGAACTATGTCTTATTTGGACTTTTTGTAATCTATAAATAATTTCTAATCCGATGGAATTGAAAACAATATTATCCTTCTAGCACACAAATAATAACATGAAAAAGAGTCAATAAAAATGTCTCCTTTGTCTTTTCAGAACCAATTAAGTCCATCTCATAATAGTTCGTGTTTATCGCTCACTTCCCCTTCTGCAACTCTCTTTCTATCTATCTTGTCTTTTCAGAACCAATTAAGTCCGTCTCATAATAGTTCGTGTTTATCGCTCACTTCCCCTTCTGCAACTCTCTTTCTATCTATCTTGTCTTTTCAGAACCAATTAAGTTTGTCTCATAATAGTTCGTGTTTATCGCTCACTCCCCCTCTGTAACTCTCTCTTTCTATCTATCTATCTCTCTAATGCATCTACGTAACTCCCTTATACATTAACATAACTATGTCTTATTTGGACTTCTTGTAATCTTTGAATCATTTCTAATGCAATGGAATTGAAAAATATAATATCGGACATTTTCCGAATACTTATATAAAGTCCGACAACGTCAGAGACTGTCGGAACGATGACGGAAATGTCCGAAATACGGAAGTGCATGTCCGAGAGGCCGTAGCCAGTCCGACTAGTACGGGTTTCCGACTTCTAGAGGTCCGAGATGGCGAGGGTTTACTGTACTGTAGTATGTTTTGTTTTTTGTAGATTAGTTTAACCAGACCACCGAGTCACTATAAGAGACTCTCATAGGGCGTAATGCATAAGTGCGCGGAATTTTGGTGTGAGTATCCTAGGTTCGAGTCCTTGGAGTGCCACATGTATTTGTTGATTTCATTAATTGAGTTTAGAAGTGAAGTTGGTTGGTGAAAAAAAAAAATATATATATAATATATAGTAAGATATATGTATGTATATATGTATGTATGTATATTTGTATGTATGTATGTATGTATGTATGTATGTATGTATGTACAGTATATGCTCAGGCACAATCCCCACCTTTCCTTTTTTTTTTTACTCTATTTTATTATTATTTTTTTTTTCCTTGGGGGTGGCCGACTCAAGACAGAGCAAGAACAGGGAAAACACAAGACAGAACAACGAACAAACATGGACAAAACACAAAATTCACACACATCTAGGTCACCCAGGAGAACACCCAGAGACCAGGGTCACCAAGGTCGCTCCAGCACTCCCCCGGCCCCCGACCACCCGGAGAGGCTCCGATCTCGGCAGGCACACATGCAGCGAAGCCAATGCCCCAAGCCCGCCCACCACACTTCCAGGCGCACCCTTCATATTAATCGTCTCCCCGGGCCAGGCGCCTGATGGACTATTATTTAGTCCGACTTGGGCCCGACCCCTTCCCCCCGACCCCTTCCCCCAAATGACCACGTAAGATATATAGTAAATATATATTAAGGGGAGATTTCCACTTGAGATTTTTTTCTTGACTCCTTTCTCCCTCATGTTTAGCCCCATTGCTTTTCTAATTTTAAGACGTTCGCCCCATTATTTTGACGATTTTAAGAACTTTCGACCCATTTCTGTCAATTTTAAGACCTTTCGTACCATGTAGGTGTCGATTTTATCCTGGCGAGCGATAGCGAGCCTGTAATATAAGAGGAACCGGCTTTCAGCCGGGACATTTTTCTACCGAAAAATGTACAAATTTATCTTGAAAGGGTGTCTAGGGGGAGTAATTTTAAGCTTGATGGAAGTCTAAGGAATCAACTAAAAACCTCCCCTTAATGCAGTATATATATAAACATAGACTAACCTTTGTATGGACATCACTGTGAGAACTCTGCCAGTAGGGGGCCACTTTTTCAACCCACGTTGCCATGGTTTCAATACCCTCACCTCTGCTCAATCTGTAAACAAATAGGGACATAGGTAAAATAAGACACTCTCCTAGATGGACGCAACGTAAATGGCTTCTCTAAACGTCCATTAACCCTAACAGCCACACTGTTAAATGGCCACACTTTAAACAGCTATAAACCAGTCACCTCTCCTCAATCTGAAAACAAATAGAGACACATAAGTAAAATAAGACTCTCTCCTAGATGGACGCAACCTAAACGGCTATTAACCGAAACAGCCACACTCCTAACTGGCCACAACCAGCCTTATGAGGGCTCTCTCGAAAGATCTGGTTCGCGGAACAAATAATCGACATCTGGAATGGGGATAAGCGTCTTAAAACAGTAGGCTAAAAGTGGCTGAATGGATTTCACCCACTCTCTCTCTCTGCATACTGTAACTTACTTGCAGATGTTATATACAGCCTAAAGCCGGTATCACACGAGCGCTTTTTCACTCAACACTGGTCTGCCAGCTTATGAGGTCAACATTTAGAATATGTCGATCACCTAAATTCATCTATCAACAGTCTAGTTTCCGATACCGGTGCAAAATATTCCAGATATGTTGCCAGAAATGTTTTGATCATCGAATGTTGACTATAAATGTTCTCGTGTGATACCGGCTTAAGTCTATTTCTATCTCTCACTCACTCTCACTCTCTCTGTGTAACGTACTTGCAAATATTTAAGACAGCGACAGTGACCACGGTAATCCACGCCCCGGCCATCTGCACATCGTTCTTGCCCGGGACGACGGCTATAACATTAGCCGCTGCCGAGCCCTGCCCCGTCAGAGCGGACAGTAGAGCCTTGTTGGTCTCCAGCGGTAGGACGGATGGACTTGGGTGGGACTTTAGCAAGGCGTAGATGGCTTGGAGGGAGCTGGTGTGAGTTAGCGACCCTCCCAGTTGAAGTAGAGATAGAAGGCGCTCACAGGCTAGCTGAAAATACAAAAAAAGTAAATAGTTACAAGTTTTTATCTTGTGTCATCATCATCATCATCAAATCTGACACCCTGTTTCCAGAGGAAGCACCCCAAAAGGGCTGGCCATGGCAGAAACTGCCTCCAGGCTCCCAGACATGCCTTCACTGACCCACTCCACAGTACCACCTCCACTAAGTGGTTTATGACCCTTAACACTGAAGGATCAGACCCAGAGCAGTCCCTCACCAGGATGCCAGTTCCACCAATGTTTTGTTATGTTATTTACCCCAGTGGAGCCCTGGCTGTAAGCATACCAAACACAGGAATGTTCTGAACATAGGAACCAGTGGTCCACTGCTCCAGAAGCTGATTGTGCCACCAAAGTGGCGGGCGGTGGGGTCGCCGCACCCCTATGCCAGTTTTATTTATATTAACTCTTAAACCTCGACTTGCTATGCCCTCTCTCCATCTTCTGAACTTGGTCTCGGCATCCCACACACTATCTGAGATAAGTACTAGGTCATCTGCGTATAACAGTTCCCAAGGAACCCAACTCTGTTTTACCCAAATTTAGTTTGCAAGTTTTACATTTTAATCACCAGATAGTGCCTCCAGAACCATAACAAAGAGGAGAGGGCTTAACACAGAGCCCTGGTGAACTCTGACACTAAATGTAAACTAGTCACTCAGTATATTTTTCCCCTCACAAACTAGATAAATCAACAATAAAATCAGTCCTCCCCTCACCTTAACCTTCTTCCTGGGAAAGGCCATAATAATTTGTCGCAGTAGGACCAACAGATGCAGCCTGGTTTTAGTGTTGTCGGTCTGGGTGGCTGCCTGGAGTTGGTTCAGACAGTAATCCGCCACGTGACCGGCCGCCGGGTGAAGGACGCTGATTTTGGTTTGGTCCGGGATGGCTGTTCACAAAAAAAGTTTATATTATTATTATTGTTAAAATCTCTCTGGTAGTGCCTCTCTCCTTGAAGTTTATGATTCATTTTGACATAATACTATCTCTCCTCCCTCTCTCTCTCTTCCATTATGTTACATTTGCTCTTCTTTCACAGGCCGTAGCTCGATTGGTAGAGCGTTCGCCTGCTAACCGTGAGATTGACGGTTCGAGCCTCGGACCAGCCAGTGTGTTATTGGCAGACGTCAGTGCTGTTGGTGAACGGTGCGGTCTAGCAATCTGTGGCAACTATTCACCAAGTCCCTGATTCACCCTAACCTTGCTATTCAGCCGGGAGTGTATGGTGGTAAAAACTGCATCATCATCATCATCCTCGTGATTTATTTCACTCTCTCTCCCCCTTTCTTCCATTATGTTACATTTGCTATTCTTTCCTATCTTCTTGATTTAATTCACTCTCTCTTTCTCTCCCTCTATCTGTCTCTATTCACCCCCCCCCCCTCCCCCATCCTCTCTCTCACTCTCTCACCTGAACTTCCCTCCTGTTCCATTTGGTCTTGTTTCTTGTCCTGTTCTTCCTGTAGTTTCTCCTTCTCTTCCGTGATGAACGATGATGCCGTCAGGACCGACCCCACGTTGTACTGCGCCGACTTTCTTATCTGCGGGAATACGTCAGGTGTCGGTGTTTACGGCCTTCAGGCATGCGTTAAGAGGAGCAAAAAACTAATGGGGTTAAACATGTTGAGGGAGAAGGGGATCTCCCAAAAACCCCACCACCTTAAATTAACTGGACAAGGATGTAGTATTTGGGTATATAGCCCGCCTTGTTTACACTACTCGCATGCTCGTGATCACATTCCCGTCTATTTTGACTGCCGTGGGATACAATAATCCCCCCTCAACCCTCCACGACATATTATCATCATCATATATATTGCCAGCAGGGGGCAAATAACAGAGAAAAAAACCAGTCAAACTAGACGGGAACGTAACCGCGATCATACGACCTATGTAAACATGACCGTACGCCCGGATACTACATCCTTCCCATTAACTGTGTGTATTTGCGGACTGGTTTTGAATTGGGTCCCGGGTTTTTATATACAGTATACTGTATATATACCCGGTATATATATTTTTTGTTTTTATGTGTATGAAGGAGACAAAAGGCAGGTAACGAGTGTCTCCCTTAAAGTCAAATTCAAGGGTCAAAATGCCTGGACACCGTAGTAATGACGAGTGGGGAGACTGTAATATATTGACTGATAATACAACCCACTGTCATGCAGCCAGTTAGTGTTGTTGTTGTTGTTGTTGTTCCCTAAGCTGCCTGGCCGAACAGCCCCGAGTCCCTGAGAAAGGCCATGGCCACGATCGGGCTTTCCCACAGAGCTCTCATTGAGTGTAGATTGTGTTGTTGGCGTAAGTGGTTGTGTGAAATGCAGTCTTCTATGATGTGTTTAATGGTATGGGGTGCTGTGTTACATCCCGGGCAGGCGTCGACAACGGAGTCATCCAGTCTCTTCTGATAGCTCAGGAGAGCTGGATGGTGTCCGCATCTCAGCCTGGCCAGGTGGACTCTGTCCTCGCGAGGAAGGGAGGATTCGGAAGGATGGATTTCGGGAGGTCGTGCATGCAGCTGTGTGTTGTCTGTGAGTGAGTGGATGGATCGGTGAGAGATATGAGTATGGATGTGCTTCTGGATGTTGGTTCGGGGTGGGCAGGGAGGGAGAGAGGACAATAATTGTGTGTGATACCGTGTGCTGGGTGTTGTTTTGATATTTCTTGGTGTCTGTGGGTGTGTTGCCATGTAGTTTAGTGGGTGGTCTTGGTTCGTGGAGGCTGCTGCCAGGAATTGAGTGCCTCTCATGTCCAGATGGTCTTTGACTTTGAGGATTTTGGTTTCTTGATGTAGGTGATCTGTGGGTGCAGTAGCTGTGCAGCCTGTAATGATCTTCAGGGCTTTGTTTTGAATAGTCTGTAAGGTCTTATGATGTGTTTCAGCTAGGTTAGAAGCCCAGGCTGGGCTTGCGTATTCCATCACTGATCTTATGTATTGTTTATATACTGTGGTGGTAGTAGCCAGTTAGTGTTCTCTTATATAGGTCACCCTCGATTTATGATTGGCTTACGTTCCTGAAAACCCGATCTTAAATACAAAAATCATATATCAAACCCTAAAATTAATGTGGTGAATGGGAATGCGTTCTGGGACCAACCAAAACCCAAACACCTAAAAACCTATAATAATATCGTAAATCAGGGCATCGGATAGTGAGGGAGACCTGTATGTTCTTCTATATTTTGATTCATCTTGTGTTATACCAATTGTACAGTATTTACCATTATTATACATATTACAGTACGGTACAGTTATTAACCCCTTCAGACTCATATGACGCAGAGGTTGCCAGATTAGCAATAAGAAATAGAGTTCTCTCACTCTTATAATTACTTCTCTAAAATTAGTTTTCTGCCCACAGCTAACCCAAAGACAACTGCAGAGGTTGAAGTAACTAAACTAAAGGTTTCTAAATACCCCTGATGGTAACAATGGTTTTAAAGTATCCCTAATAGGCTCAAAATTGCGTCATATGTCGGAGAGGGTTAATACCCACCTTAGGCTTGGAGTGTGTGGTGAAGAATAATAGTTTATCCAGAAGGTTGTTGGTGGAAGAGTACGTCCATTGTGATCTATCCTGTGCCCTCAGAACCACCGACAGGGTCCCCAACGCCTGGAAAAAAAATAACAAAAATATTACATCTACTTAAAAATATAATATACAGTACCGGTATACAGTATACCGGTATACAGTATATACAGTATACCGGTATACAGTATATACAGTATACCGGTATCGTATAAATACGATAGAATATGACTCATTTGTGATCCCGTATGTCTCTGTGACGTCACAGACGTTCCTGCAGCCCGGCGTAGGACGAGTAATCGTATATTATAAGATTGTAAATAAGTTAAGTTATAAAAGGCCTAATATGCTATTAAGCAATATTGCCATGGTCTTATGTAGTATATATGAATTTATCGTATATATTAATATAATTTATCGTATAGAGCAACCTAGATGCGGTACGACAATTTAGGCTCCTGGCGTTTGCCAAGGCAGCAAGGTGTGCCTCTGAGGAAGAGAAAGCAGAGCCTTCACGAACACCGACCAGTTAACATCTATTTTCCGCCCTCAGTTGATCGCGCTTTTGTGCCTCTAATCACAATACACTGACAGCAATACAAACAGCTACACCATCACGACGCTCTCATCGACGCCATGACTGACTGACAGATAAGCATAATATTCATGTCCATTCCCATGTAATCATTTATTCTTTCTTTCACTTGACTCGAGTCTCGGGACCGAAGTCTCGTTCCCCATTGTCCACCATATTGGGTAAACGTTCTCCCTTTCCTCATTGCCACGTGGAACTATTGGGGAGTTAATTCCTGGCTAATATTAACCCTTATAACCTTACCCTATATATAAATTTATTATGTGAGACCTTTGGATATAAATTAGCTTGTTTCAGATTGAATTCAATTTAGATATGGAGTAGTTTTAATTTAGATTTATTTGATTTGATTCATTATAGCTTAGTAATATTTAACTTCCATTGATAGTTTACCACAACCGGTATATATAAAAATTAACAAGACAACAAAAGAAAACTTACCACATCTTCTTAACCCTCCTGGCCCGGGCAGGCTCTCCAAAGGACGGAGCTCGTATCCGGGCGATCTGGCCGAATATCAACAAAAGTAAACTAAGGTTAATCTCGCTTAATATATTACCTACATTAATCAAACATATATAGAAATGGGCGCCTTACCTTGCTGCGTAGAATGGCATTGAGTAGAGCTCTCTAGCTCAACTGGTTCCGGAGTGATAGTGATGGAAGTGGAGGTAACTTTTGCCGCGTATTTACCTCGGCGCGTCCGAACACTCAACCGCGGCCCTGGCTACGACGCCCAGTTGCACTCGTCGCTCCACCCGCAATTATGCCGGGAAGCGATTTGATAGTGTTTTATTGGTTATTATGTCATCTATTATAGTTATTATGTTATTTTCACTCAATAAAGTTATTTACATGAACTTATTTGTGTCTCTGTCACTTATTACTTCGTTTTATTATGATTATAGTGTCACTGTCACTTGTTCATACTGTTATGAAGGCACTTATTATTACTTGTGTGTGTCTCTTTCACTTATACTTAGTTTTATTATTATTATACTGTCACTTTGACTGGCCTAGGCTTATTGAGTGTCATTTTCACTTATTTATTGTTAGAAATATATATTGTAGTGTCACTTTCACCTGTTCATATTGTTATTGAAGGCACTTATTATTACTTATATGTGTCCCTTTCACTTATACTTAGTTATATTATTATTCTTAACCTACATTTGAGTGTTACTTTCACTGTTGTCACTTCCACTTCAAAAGTTTATTAGAGTATGGAAGTCGTTGAAGCAGGTGCCAGCACACAGTCCAACTTGACACTCGAGGCATTCCCAAGTGGTTTTTGTCACTTTGCAGGGTCTTCGTGTTGTGTGGCTGCACACATGGCACCTCTTCTGACTCCTAGCATTACTACCTGGTGCTTTGAAAGGAAGGGCGTTGAGCTGGTGCTTCCTGAAAAATTCAGCACACCCCGTTCTTTCCAGCTGGCCTGGTCCTTGTAGTGGCCTCCCTGGTGTACCCGCATGTTTAGCCAGGAGCTCAAGTAGCACCTGCTTGTGGAACTTCCGCAGGGACTTGTACTTCTTGGCTCCTGGAGTCCTCAGACGGTAGATGTTGTAGGCATTGAGGACCGACATATCTACCGTATGCAGGATAAACTTCTTGTACCACCTGCAAGATGTTCGCAGGCAGTCGATGAAGCCCATCTGCATGTCGGACTTGTCAACGAGGCGCATGTTGAGGTTGTAATCCAGGACAGCAGCTGGTTTCTGGACGGGGTTCTTGGTTCTTCGGTCCAACTTCCCTGTGGCGACCATCTGGGCCTTGTGGCATGTGGTGAGGAGGTTGACCTTCCGCTGGTCATGCCAGTGGATGGAGAGGATGGGGCCACTCTTCTTGTGGAAGATGTCCGCCTTCTTCGTCTTGGTTGGGTAGCCTGGCATGCCCTTCCTCTTGCCCTTGACTGTGCCGACAGTTCCGGTCTTGCGGTCATGGAGGTACTTGGTCAGGAGAGGCGACATGTAGTAATTATCTGTGTAGAGGATGTGGTTTTTATTGAAGTGCCTCTCCATCATCTTTTTCACTACAGCGCCACCAAAACCAATGAGGAGGTCAGTCACAATTTCTCCACCCTTGCCGCTGTAGACTATAAAGTCCAGCACATACCCCGTCAAACAGTCGCAGAGGACGAAGAGCTTGATGCCAAAGCGGTGTCTCTTGGACGGGATATACTGTCGGAAGTGCAGCCTACCACGGAACAGGACCAGAGACTCGTAGAGGCACATCTTCTGGAAAGGAATCAGGTAGGTGGTGAACCGATGACGTATCATGTCATACAGCTTCCTGATCTTCCATAATGAGTCGGGAAGGTGGACTGCCATGTTGTTTGTCAGGTGGAGATACGAGAGGATGTCGAAGTACCTGTCCCTGGACATATACTTGCCAAATGCTGGAGTCGTTATGATGTTGCCAGTGATCCAGTAGTCTGCCAGAGCGTGCTTCCTGATATGTGTCATCAGCATTGTGAGTGCCAAGAACACATATAGTTCTGCCACAGTGACAGCTCTCCATGCCACCATCTTGGCACTGGTCTTCCTCCCAAGAAAGTTGGCACAGATCTCATGATGGTTGTTGGTCTCCTCGACGAGGTATTCCATAACTTCATTGTCATAGAAGCCACAGAAACTTTCACTGGGGGTAGCAGCTGGGCCACAGGGAAATGTTGGTGACACCCCGGAACCCATCTGTACCTCGTCAAAGGCAGGACAATCTGGCTCAAAATCAGCCCCATCTGTCCACACAAACAGGTCGGATGCTGATGCTCGAGGACGTGCAGGTGCAGCAGGCACACGCCCTGGACGCCCTGGCACACGCCCTTGGCCACGCGGACGCCCAGGGGCAGCGGCGTCGGCAGACTGACCACGTCCACGACCTCGCCCTCTCGCTCGTCTTGTCGGGACTTCCTCTTCCTCTTCCTCCTCAGGCGACGTCAGGTCATCTGGGGCAATGTTGGGGTCGTCAGCATCGTCTTCAGGAGACAATTCGGGTGAAGAAGTGACCGGGCGTCGGCGGTGTGGGGCGCGGGAGCTTCAACAATGGGAGCCTCGGCCTCGGGAGTTGGGCTCCTTTTGCGGCGAGCTGAGGGCTTCTCCGCAGCAAATAATGCTCTGCGGTGTGTTGAGGGCTGTGGCACACTAGTAATACCACTTGAAGAGGCCCTTTGGTCATCCTGAAGGAGATGAAGCCGAGGGCTGTGGTGACCCACGCGGCGTCCCGGGTCAAGGCGTCGGGACAATGGAATGCGGGTGGTTGCTAGACCAGGGTCGGCGTCATTATCACTGTCTTCAGCTTCCCTATCCTTTTCTGCGGCTGCCCTGCGTGCTTTTTTAGCTGCACTTTTCACCAACGATTGTTTATAGAAATATTTGCCCACTTTCAAGGGCGTACGGGCAGGCAAAGGGGAAGGTCCTGGGCTACTAGGGCTAGGCCTAGGCTGATATAGCAAAGATGGCGAGGGGGTAGGCCTAGGTTCTAGCACACTTGGAAGCTCAATGGCACCTTCCTGAAACACTTCCACATCAGGATCATCACTACTGTCTCCCCCCTCAAATAAGTCGACATTATCGTCGTCTCCAAAGCCAACGAAATCGTCATCTTCGCTTGCACTTATAAATTGTTCTTTGTCCACCAAGCTTTCGCCACTGCTCTCTTCACTATCAAAAAGTTCTCGCTGTATAGCGCTATCACTCAACAAACGCTTAACTTTCTTTCGTTGAGCTTTCTTCTCGGTTGCAACAGGCATTGAAGTTGCGAGCGGGGTAGCAGTGGGGCCCGCGGGAGGTTGCAGCGATTCGGACACGTCGGAAATAATTTTTTCAGTATAACTCGCTATGGCGGCCACGTACGAACTGATAACACTAGTAGTTGAGGCTTGGTGGCGCTGCGGTCGCTCCAGCAATGCAAAATTTGGCCGCGCGAATTTTGAAGCACGCTTTCAAGCAGAGGGATTTTAAAATTACACCCGGGCACCTGCCCTTCTTTCGTGGTGTCATTTTAAAATGCTGCCCGGGCTGGAAGGGTTAAATTATAATGTAAAACTTCAAAAATAAACAAACTAAAACTTGGACGAACACAGTTAAAAGACAAAACAACTAATCTAAATCGCTATGTGGAAACAACACTTATACATACATTGGTTTAACGTCATTTTTCCATTACATGCATTGTAACGGCTCAGACGGGGTTGCCTTTCAGTAGTTGGAGTGTACTGTAGTACAGTAGTACTGTAGTACAGTACAATAAAGTCCTGCCACAGCACTGCCCCACCAAGTCATCACTGTGGCTGATGTTGGTATAGTGCTAACCGTGCCTCAGCAAGACTCAACAGAGTCCCCCTGCAGCACTTGCACCTGCAGTATCTGCAACCACACCAGCCTTAACAGTGTTACATAAAGACAGCACCATAACAAGACTCTACTGTATATTAGGCAATTGGACTATAGAACAATAAAGTCCTGCCCCAACACTGCTCCAACATGCAAACACTGTTGCCGACACAGGTGGTGCCAAATGGCGCCCAGGTAAGACTCAGTCCCCTGTGGCACCTATCCGCACCCCACCAGCCTCGGCAGTGCTAAGATAAAGACTTTATTGTCTAGTAATGGCTGTTGGTCCACAAGTCTATCGCCATCCCCCCTATTAGTCGCCTTGTACGACACGCAGTAGGATGCGTGAGGCATATTCTTTTTTTCCTCCACCATTAGATGAAGGCCCCCTTACCCCCTGGGGGTAAAATAATAATTTATAAGTAAAAGAACACAATCCACCACATAATTAAATCTATACAAACATAGATACATTTAAAGACCGAGTGCTCCACATGAAGTGCGATTCCGATCTCACGTCCTAATGGCGGCGCTCCAGGTAGCCCTGTTCAGAGCTGCCTCACATGTCATTTTGTTTTACTCAAATGCAGCTCCCCCCACGTTCACGGACTTGCATCTTTTCACCCAGCTTGTTCATCCATCCAAGCCTGCTTGTACAAATCTCATCACTGATACTCTTGATACCTAACTGTACCCTTAGCTCTTCATTTGATATCCTATCTTGCAGTTTGGCACCACACATCCATCTCACCATTCTCATCTCGTTACGTTCCATTCTGTTGATATCATCCGCTTTGACGGGCCACGTTTCTGAAGCATATGTCATTCTGCTTCTAACACGAGAAGAATACATCTTTCCCTTCAAGGGGAGAGGGAGTCTTCTCATGGTAAGTAGTGGCAACAGTTCTCTGAACTTTCCCCAGTTGCATCTAATTCGGCCCCACCACCGGCAGAGATGGTATCACCCAAGTAGCAAAACTTTTCCACCATCTCCAGTGCCTCATTGCCAAAGTTAACACTCTTGAGCCGGTCATTGAACACAAGCTCACCTTTGCATACTATGCATATAAATATCTCAACTTCGGAATTCTTCCTCGGTAGTAGTAAATATTAATCCACAAAATCCGGGAGCCCTCATATTATCCCGATCGGTGTGTCCGGGTCCATTTGGATAAAGGCAAGCTTCATAATTCAGTAGCTACTGATTGAGACCACCTAGAGCAGTCAACTCAATTGCAAATTGTTGTTGTTGTTGTTCCCCAAGCTGCCTGGCCAAACAGCCCCAAGGCCCCGAGCAAGGCCAAGGCCATAACCGAGCGCCCCCACAGAACCCTCCCTGCCGACCACAATAAAGCCTGGGTGACCGAAGCCACTCCATGGCGGGGAGCTGAGGAGGGTGCAGAAACGCCCGGGAAACCAAAGTCCCACCCAGGGCCCTGTGCCCCTCAGCAATTATGAAGAGAAAGTTGAGGGGCAAAGGAAAAATGTGACGCTTTGGCTTCCAATCTTGGTAGATTGGGAGGTCAATCCACGGAAGAGACGCCGTCACTTGAGATCTAGAAAATATATAAGTAAAAGGAACAGTCAGAGTAAGCTATGGGTATGGCAGAGATCGCTCAGTTCTCACTCTGATAGACCAGCCCATCACCACATGACTAGAACCCAATCCTCTCAGCATCAGGTAGGAAAGGCCCTAGAAAGCCGCCTTTGGCGGGGGGATAGCTCCCCTATTTCAACCCCTTTCGGGGTTGGGCACCCGCCGCAAATTATTGTTGTTGTTGTTGCTGTTCCCCAGGCTGCCTGGCCGAACAGCCCCAAGGCCCCGATCAAGGCCAAGGCAATAACCGAGTGCCCCCACAGAACCCTCCCTGCCTACCTCATTAAAGCCTGCAAATTGTAGAACTCACTGTTGTCTGTAGACTGCCGTTGAGATGACATCGCTACAACAAGTGGTTGCTGTGTTATGATAATTTTAGTGGCGCCTTTTAGCCTCATTTGAGGCCTGCCGGATTCCTGACATTTTTGTTTTTGCCTTATATGAGGCCTCCCGGATTTCGTGGGTCAATAAGCCCTACCAGTACTTACATTAGTGATAAGCGTAGTGTTGTCCGAATCTTGGTAGTGAGTGATGATATCGTTCAACGCGGCAGCTGTGACACCAAACCTTGCCCTCAATACTGCGGGTGTCACACGGCGGACCACTCGCGCCATCAGTCCCAGAACCGCCGCCACGTCCGCCTCGCTGTCACACACCCCCTCCAGACTCACAAGCTGCGGAACAATGTAACTTATTAATACAAACTAAAACAGGGACCGCGCAATATAGACATAGGAATTTATTAAAATCTCCATGTGGAAGTAATAATTTACCAAGAAACAAAAATAAATAAATACAAATTAATAAAAATTCACACACATCAGTCACCCAGGACAGGTGAAGACCCAGAGACCAAGGACCATGAGGGGTCTCCAGCTAAAGATTCCCAGGTCCCAGATCTCCCGAAAGGTTCCGATCTCGGCAGGCAGACACGTAACGGAGCACACCACAATGCCCACTCACCTCACATCCAGGCATGACCCTTCATATACACCGGCTCCCCGAGCCAGGCGCCTGACGGACTATTATCTAGTCCAACTGGTGCCCGACCCCCTCTCCCAACGACCGCGTTATCACTCAACACCATATATTCCAATTTATAATAAAATAATTTATCTATCTACTTACTCAGGCACATTCCCCATTTATATATATACCGGTATATATATATTTGTTTTTCTTTCTTTCTGGGGGTGGCCGACTCGAGACAGAGCCTGAATAGGGATAAGACAACACAAATTCACACACATCTAGGTCACCCATGAGAAGACCCAGAGACCAGGGATCACCAAGGTCCCTCCAGCACTCCCCCGGCGAGGTTCCGATCTCAGCAGGCAGACATGCAGCAGAGCGAAACCACAAGCCCGCCCACCAACAAAAATTCACACACTTCTAGGTCGCCCAGGAGAAGACCCAGAGACCAAGGATAAATAAATAAATAAATATAAATCAAACTAACCAGACTGCAGAAGTAAGAAGTGGATGTCTCCGGAGTGTTGGATTCTTTAAGATACTCCTGGGCCGCTGCGTGGATGGCTAACATGCGAGTGTGGAGCTCCGATTCCACGCTGAAGTTGCGGAAGAATCTGTCCAGAGAAAGAGAGTGTGTGGAGATGGATGATCGAGTTGGGTGAAGTATGATAGTCAAAATAGATTAATAAAGTTTATATTATAATGTAAAACTTGCAAAATTAACAAACCAAAACAGGGACAACACAATATAAAGGCAAAAGAACTTATACAAATCGCTATGTGTAAATATAAATGTGGGACTTGAAGATACTCCTGAGCTGCCATGAGGACAGCTAACATGCGTGCGAGTTCCTTGGATTCCGCACTGAAGTTGCGGAGAAATCTGTCCAAAAAAAGACGATGAGGTGTGAGAGGAGCTGCACATAGGTTTTATTTCTGTGTATAAAAAAAAAAATAAATACAGTCCTCTCTCTACGTAAACCTAGAAAGACATGGGATCAGATAATTCGATCCGATCTCAACAGGAACCTGACGATAGAGGCAGTTCAGAACAGGGCCGCCTGGAACGCCACGATTTAGGGCGTAAGACTGCAACCACGCTGTGAACGAAGCGATCTTTAACTCCTTCAACACGACGTCGTACTTTCTTCATATTCTGCATACCATTACACATTTTGTTTTAGCTTATAATCAATCTATCTCTAGGAAGTCAAAGGGGTAAATAAGATCTCAATAAACCCTCTGAATAACATAAGTCTCACCCACACACGCACACTCGACCCACTCACTCACTCTTTTCTCTCTCTCTCTCTCTCAATCTCTCTCCCTGACACTCACTTTTCAAATGCCGGTATGGTACAGGTGGTAATATTTGTGGCGAAGGTATTAAACGACGCCCCTCCGCTCTTCAAGTCATCCTCATCCACACTGAGCTCCTCCATCTGTCTCTCCAGCCCTTCCGCCGCCTCTGCTGACTTCCCCACTAGCGTCCCAGCCGTCGTAATTCTTCCGTGGGCCGTCCCCTCCGACTTGGCCACGCTGCGTACGCTCTTGACGGACTGCTTTGGGGCGGCAGGGATGCGGAAGTTGGCCTCGTGTTGAGCAACGGCATCTTGTGTCAGGTTGCTCGTGCCTGTGTGGGAGAGAGATTTGTGAGGGAAATAGTAATATTAATGTACGGTATGTATGTATATACTCAGGCACATACCTCACAGCTGGGGTGGTTGACGCGAGACAGAGCCTGAACAGAAAAAATAATAATAAATAAAACTCACACACAACTAGGTCGCCCAGAAGTTCCAGAGACCAAGAACCATGAGAGGTCCCCAGCAAAAGATTCTCAGGGATCAATCTCCCGGAGAGGTTCCGATCACAGCAGGCAGACACGCAGCGGAAGTACACCACAATGACGGCCCACAATAAAAATAATAATAATAATTTTATGTTTTTTTACACCAACCAACTTCACATCTAAACTCAATTAATGAAATCAACAAATACCGGTACATGTGGTACTCCAAGGACTCGAACCCAGGATACTCACATCGAAATTCCGCACACTATGCATTACGCTATCAAGACAGTAAAAAAATAAATAATGATGATAATAATAATAATATAGAATATCAAAGACTGAGTGGTTCACATGCAGTGCAGTTTCAGTCTGATTTTCTAATGATAGTGCTCCAAGCCCTCCATTTTTTATTTGAGATCAGATTGTGCGACATCATACCACATCTTTCTGAGTCTCCCCCTCCCCTTATATACAGTATATGTATACAGTATACACACATACGATACTTACAGATACAGTACACCACATATTGTACAGTCAAGGTAAAGAAGTGTTGTCAGATATTTCACAAAGTTTCGGACACTGACTAATACTCTGAGGGATAAGCACTTTTCCCAGTAACTATAAAGATACCAATAACACTTGTTGAGCAAAAACCACTGGAATCTATGACAACACTTAATACCCCCGATTGTACATACATAAGGATACGCCACACACACATATACTGTACCGGTACATACACACACATATACTGTACCGGTACATACACACACATATACTGTACCGGTATATACACACACATATACTGTACCGGTACATACACACACATATACTGTACTGTACAAGTACATACACACACATATACTGTACCGGTACACACACACATATACCGGTACATACACACATATACCGGTACATACACACATATACCGGTACACACACACATATACCGGTACATACACACATATACCGGTACACACACACATATACTGTACCGGTATATACACACACATATACTGTACCGGTACATACACACACATATACTGTACCGGTATATACACACACACATATACCGGTACACACACACATATACCGGTACATACACACATATACCGGTACATACACACATATACCGGTACACACACACATATACCGGTACATACACACACATATACTGTACCGGTACATACACACACATATACTGTACCGGTACATACACACACATATACTGTACTGTACCGGTACATACACACACATATACTGTACCGGTACATACACACACATATACTGTACCGGTACATACACATACATATACTGTACTGGTACATACACACACATATACTGTACCGGTACATACACACACATATACTGTACTGTACCGGTACATACACACACATACCGGTACATACACACACATATACTGTACCGGTACATACACACACATATACTGTACTGTACCGGTACATACACACACACATACTGTACCGGTACATACACACACATATACTGTACCGGTACATACACACACATATACTGTACCGGTACATACACACACATATACTGTACTGGTACATACACACACATATACTGTACCGGTCCATACACACACATATACTGTACCGGTACATACACACACATATACTGTACCGGTACATACACACACATATACTGTACCGGTACATACACACACATATACTGTACCGGTACATACACACACATACTTAGAGACACACCATACACAGATACTTGCAGATACACACACACACATATGTAGACCAGGCACATATACATACTGTACACCAAACACACACACATACTGTATATACACACACACACTTACAGATACAACACACAGTGGCACACACACACATAGGTCTTCTGTACACACAGACACACACACACAACCCCCATCACCCTCACCCACCATCAAGTTTCTGGAAAAAGGCCCCCCGCGCCGAGTCCCTGTATTTGGTGTTCTCAGGGTTGGTGATGCAGCTTTGGCCTTTCTTCCAGCGCTGGCCCTTGCCGCTCGTTTTCTTCAGGCGCCTCATCCTCGCAGCTGGAAGGAGAAGGAAATCGTTAAGGGGGGTCACCGGCTTTTTTTTTAATCTTTCTCTCTTTCCCTGGCTATTTTCAGTTGATATAGATTTTAAGAGGACCCACCTAAATTGTTGTGTCTTTCTCTCCCTCTCTCTTTGGCTTGTATCCATTCGGCCTCATTCAGCCAACTGTTTTAAGACGTTTACCCCCATCCAGGTGTCGATTTCTTCCTGAGCATTGTATGGAGAAATCCAGCTTCTCCGGAGACATTTTTCTATCGAAAAATTTACAAATTTAGCTTGCTCTCAAAACAAAAATATATATATCTGGCTCGCTACCGCTCGCCAGGAAAATATTGACACCTTGATGGGGGTAGAGTCTTAAAACAGTAGGCTGAATGGGGCCGAATGGATACAAGCCAAAGAGAGAGGGAGACAGAGAGACAACAAATGAGATGGGCTCCCTTAAAATGAGATGGGCTCCCTTAAAATCTATATCAACTGAAAATAGGTGCGGGTATTGGGTTCGATGTAGAGTGTCAAACGAGGATCGAGCCTATTCGGGAAGGATGTAGTATCCGGTCATCATGTTTACATCCATCGTACGTTCGCGGTTATGTTCCCGTCTATTTTTTCGGTAAGACCCTTTGTAGCGGATAACTGGGCAAGAATGTAGTTACCGGGTGTACCGCCCGTCTTGTTTACACTACGCGGACGCTCACCATCATGTTCTTGTCTATTTTGACTGCCTTTGGATACAAAAATACATTACCCTAACCAAACAACCTAACCTAGTATTATAGATTTATAAGTATTTATTTTATTATAAGTATTTATAGATGATTTATGTTGTACAGTATGTCGGTAGTGGTACATCCGGTAACTACATCCATCCCGGTAATTGTTTTTCAGATGCCTAATTTAACCCAACCAAAACCTAACCTAACCTAACCTCGTATATTAGTGGGTAAGAGTTGTGTTATCGGGCGTACCACTACCGACATACAACATAAATCATCTATAAATACTTAACCTAACTAAAAAACCTAACCTAGTATTCTTATTACTGCATGAATACTAGGTTAGGTTAGGTTGTTTGGTTAGGTTAATGTTTTAGAGAGGAGATATGCTGTATGTCGGTAGTGGTATGCCCGATAACACCACTCTTACCTATTAGTGTACTATTTATGAATGTCAAATGGGAAAGGGAAAATATAACCGAAACTACCACTAATTTTCCCATGGTTTTTCTTTTTGGTTTTAGGTAGTTTGCATCATTATACAATAGTTGAAATTAGTTACAATCCCCGGAAAATTATGTCTCCCATGATCCAACGATCTTAAAACACTCAGATGATGTAAGTCATTTTCAGAGTACAATACAGTAAATATATTTTTTGTTTTGCCTTTGGATACAGGATGGGTTGAGGGGGGTCTTTGCCCCCCCTCACCCCCCATGACTTATTGAAATCAGCATCTATTTACAGTAGGGAGCTTAATAAGAGTTTCACTGCCATCAATAGGGAGTTATAGAGGGATTTTTTTTTTTACAGTACTTTATTTAGTGCACATAAAATGTATCTCCGGAGGTTGAAACACATTTTAATATGATCTTTGCAACATCCTTATTCTATAATAGCCTTCAAATATTGAGATATATATACATGGTTGTGACGGTTGCCCGCTACACAGGATTATACGATTTTTTCTGTTATTTGCCCACTGCTGGCAATAGAAATGATGATGACAATAAATCATGGGGGTGTGAGGCCCTTTACCTATTATTGTATCCCACGGCAGTCAAAATTGATGGCAACATGATCGCGAGCGTTCCGAGTAGTGTAAACAAGGCGGGCCGAATACTCCATCTTTACCGCCTATTCTTCTTAGGGTGGTATTCTTAAACATTTCTTGGGATGGATGTAGTTACCGGGTGTACCACTACCGACATACAACATAAATCATCTATAAATACTTATACTAAAATAAATACTTATAAATCTATAATACTAGGTTAGGTTAGGTTGTTTGGTTAGGGTAATGTAATTTTGTATCCAAAGGCAGTCAAAATAGACGGGAACATGATGGTGAGCGTCCGCGAAGTGTAAACAAGACGGGCGGTACACCCAGTAACTACATTCTTGCCCATTTCTTTTCCTTCGCAGCACTGTTAATGGACGAAATAGCTAAAAAATTTACGCTAGCTTTAGAAATGGGAATGCTAATCTATCTAATCTCTATAAACAACACTCATACTCACAATATTCACAATATGCAGACCCCCGTTTTCCGACCTCTGACCGTTTCGGTGAGGTCAGTCCTAAGCTGGGCTTATAATTAGGGTTGGGTGTGACAGGGATCTGCCTTGTGTGGGCCAATCGGCTTTCTGCAGACTCCCATTTTCTTATGTTCTTATGTTAAAATAGGCCTAGAGGCTAGACAGGATTCAGGAATGTAAGTTACGTAACCACGAGTAAAACAAAGGGTATAATCCTGTGTAGCGGGTGGACCTGTACTTATATCTCAATAATCTGGTAATGTTACAATATATTTTTACATTTTACATTCATAAATAGTCCACTAATATACTAGGTTAGGTTAGGTTAGGAGATAATTGGGAAAAACTAAATAAGATGGTCACTAATTTTCCCATGGATTTTTTATATTTCCCTGTTAGTTTTCATCAATATATAGTGTTTGGAAATAATTACAACCCTCGGCGAAACCGTTTTCCCCATTATACAACGATCTTAAGACACGCCGCCCGATAGTGGGGAGGGCTATGAAGTACAGGGAATATGAGGGGTTAAATGTGTAAAACGGCGATAAAAACGTATTTTAGCAAAACTTGGCTCGGGTTTTAAGGTATTTCAAGTAGACAAAAAAAGGGATGGATGTAGAGTTCGGGCGGACGGTCGTCATTGTTTACACAGGGCGATCGCCGTGCTCGCACTTACGTTCCCGTCTATTTCGACGCTATATTTTCTGCTATTTGCCCCCTGTCATTACTACATGAATACTAGGTTAGGTTAGGTTAGGTTAGGTTAAAATAGACGGGAACATGATGGGAAAGGTCCGACGCCACTATGCGTAATGTAAACAAAGATGGCGGTACGCCCGGTCACTACATCCTACCCCAAAAAAATTACAGTAACCTCATTTAGAAATTTGGCTCAGGTTTCCCGAAATTGCAAGCCATAAAACCTGAGCCAAGTTTTGGCAAAACTTGGCTAGGATTTTGCGAGTTTTAAGAGTAAACAAATTAAAGTAACCTAATTTAGAATTTTGGCTCATGTTTCCCTAAATTGCAAACCCCAAAAAGCATAATTTTTGAAAACCCGAGCCTATTTTTGGCAAAACTTGGATCGGATTTTGAGAATCGAAAAAGACTAACGAAATGTCGGAAATCGGATCATGATTTCCCTAATTGCAAAGCCATATAACCAGATTTATCGAAAATGTAGCACTTCTTTAAATCATAAATATCCAGTAACTTAGACCTAGTACCGGTACATTGGATACAAGCCTAATGCCCTAATCCACACCTAACGCCTACAATGTGTCCCGTGTCCGTAGTACCTAGTAGGCCTACGTGGGATACAACACGAACCCTTACCGGTGCCAGGGCGGTTGGGCCGCCGCCCATTTAGTATTCGGGCGTATCTGTAAATACTACCGCAACTACGAATCTTGTTTCTGAGACCTAGTATATTAACCTAACCTAACCTAACCTAGACCCAGTATGTGGGATACTAAACTAGCCCTTGCATGCCAGCAACAGCGGATTCATAGTACCCAGTACGTGGGATACTAAACTAGCCCTTGCATGCCAGCAACAGCGGATTTATTATTTATAGTACCCAGTACGTGGGATACTAAACTAGCCCTTGCATGCCAGCAACAGCGGATTCATAGTACCCAGTACGTGGGATACTAAACTAGCCCTTGCATGCCAGCAACAGCGGATTCATAGTACCCAGTACGTGGGATACTAAACTAGCCCTTGCATGCCAGCAACAGCGGATTCATAGTACCCAGTACGTGGGATACTAAACTAGCCCTTGCATGCCAGCAACAGCGGATTCATAGTACCCAGTACGTGGGATACTAAACTAGCCCTTGCATGCCAGCAACAGTGGATTCATAGTACCCAGTACGTGGGATACTAAACTAGCCCTTGCATGCCAGCAACAGCGGATTCATAGTACCCAGTACGTGGGATACTAAACTAGCCCTTGCATGCCAGCAACAGTGGATTCATGTAGTAATCAGTACGTAGGATACTAGGAAATGAGCACCTGTAGTTTCGACAGATAGGCAGGTGGAGTTAGTGTTGACTAAAAAGCTGGTGGACAGACCTCGGGAGACAGGTGAAAATGGCGTGTGTACAAATCGGTGCCGTCTATAGGAAGGTATTGACAACCATGTTACGAAAAAATTCCATTTTAGTACCATACCGGTATATTTTTATTTGGTTTGGCCGAGGCTTAAAACACATTTTGGATTTTTTTTATTTTAATACCACAAATTTTCCGAGTGTTTTTTATAAACAAAATTGGTCATTTGCATCAATATATAGTGTTTGTAATTAATTAGAAATCTCGGGAAAACCTATTTTCCCCATTAGGCCTATCGATCGATGTTGAGACAGCCCCTCGATAGTGATTTGAAAAGACATTAGCCTAACCTAACAACCTTACCTAACCTAACCTAGTATTATGAGTGGGGGCTGCCACCCCCACACCCCCGCTGGTTGAGTACTAGTCCCTTAATAAAAAAATAATAATTGGCTGTAGATTATACGAAGGTGAAAGAAAAGTCGACGAAGTCTATGGTGTTTACTCTGCAATCTTCAGCTTGATTGTACATTGATAACGGGAAAGTACTGTATTGACAACCTTGTTACAAAAATTAAATTTTAGTACCATACTTTTATATTAGGTTTTTCCGAGGGTTTAACACATTTTCATATGATCTTTAGAGCTATCGATGACTGAAAGTACCGTATTGACAACCTTGTTACGAAAAAGAAATTTTAGTACCATACTTTTTTATTAGGTTTTGACGAGGGTTAAAACAAATGTTCTTATGATCTTTAGAGCATATAGATTCAATATTTATCTTCAAATATATCAACAAAATTTGTGGTATTAAAATAACATTAAACCCACATTTTCATATGATGTTTAGGCTAGAGCATAATTATAAAATCCATATTTGTTTTCAAATATTGCAAAATAATTGGTAACTTATTTAGTTATAGGCCTAGGCCTACTGATAATTGTTCTCCGTTTCTTAGTAGCCTAAATAGGCTAGGCATCTGAAAAACAATTCCTCCCGCTACACAGGAATCAGGATCTTACCCAAAGCTACATAACTGCGAGTAAACAAAGCTGGTAATACACCCGGATACTAGTAGGCCTAGCCCTTCCCAAATCGTGGTAGGCTAGCCTATCAAAATAATTTTATGAAAAACCTAGGCCAAGGCTATCCTAGGCCTATAAAACACAAAATTAATGGGGCCATTGCCGCCATTATACAGCAAGTCCTACGGTTACGGTATAATTTTACACAAACAAGCCTAACAATATTAGGCTAGGCCACTAGGGCGAGCCGCGATAGCATGCGAATGCAGGTAACCTAAACAAACTCATATTGCCTACTGCAATCTGCTCAATTATTAGGTTAGGCGGTAAACCTGACTTTTTGGACCGACAGCGATTTCAGTAAGTTTTATTTTGTTTTTTGTATTTTTTCCTTCAGATATAGTGTTGTTTTATACTGAAGAGGAGCGGAAATGAGTATTTACCCATTATCCAACAATCTAAAAACACGCCCCTATTAGACTATTTTTATTTTTTTTAATGTTCTAGGCTATTAGCCTAACCTAACAACCTTACCTAACCTAACCTAGTATATCATCATGATATGAGTGGGGGCTGCCGCCCCCACACCCCCGCTAGTTAGCCTAGGTTACTTTTTTTTTTTTTTTTTTTGCCATTAGCCTAACTTAACAACCTAACCTAACCTAACCTAGTATATGGGTGGGGGCTACCGCCCCCACACCCCCGCTGGATGGGTACTGGCTGAAAAACTTATTGTTTTACAGTAGCCTAGGCCTATACATGTATTTTAGCGTTTTTTTGTTTCTCCCTTGTAATACATTTCCGCTCTTAATGCCATATATAGCAATGATGTATATGCTCTACCGGACCTATTAGGCCTAAAAAGATCGATGGGCTAACTGTCGGTCCAAAACATCAGTATAACCGGTTAGGCTAATGTTAACCCCATTCTTACTAGGTTAGGTTAGGTTAGGTAAGGTTGTTAGGTTAGGCTAATGTTAACCCCATTCTTACTAGGTTAGGTTAGGTTAGGTAAGGTTGTTAGGTTAGGCTAATGTTAACCCCATTCTTACTAGGTTAGGTTAGGTAAGGTTGTTAGGTTAGGCTAATGTTAACCCCATTCTTACTAGGTTAGGTTAGGTAAGGTTGTTAGGTTAGGCTAATGTTAACCCCATTCTTACTAGGTTAGGTTAGGTAAGGTTGTTAGGTTAGGCTAATGTTAACCTTATGAAAACCCAAACAAAGATTTTATTAGGGTTACTGTGATAATTTTAACATGAACATTAGTAAAATCCGAGCCAAGTTTCGTCAAAACTTAGCTCGTGTTTTCTAAATGTCGGGTTATATGGGTATGGAAATTTACAAAACCCGAGCCAACATGTTAATAAGGTTACTGTGTTATTTTCATTTTTAAATTAGTTAAATCCGAGTTTCGTCAAAACTTGGCTCGGGTTTTCAAAAAGTCAGGTTTTATGGGTCTGGAAATTGACAAAACCCGAGCCAATAATTTACCAAGGTTAGTCCTACTGTGTTTTTTTTCATTTTTACATTTGTTAAATCCGAGCCAAGTTTCGTCAAAACTTGGCTCGGGTTTTCAAAAAATCGGGTTTTATGGGTCTGGAAATTGAACAAACCCGAGCCAAATTTGGGTTACAAATGTGTATTAGGGCGCTTTTTACCCCTCAATTTCCCTGATCTTCATAGCCCTCCCCACTATCGGGGGGCGTGTCTTTAGATTGATGGATAATGGGTAAATGCTTAATTCCCATTCAATTTCATCACTAGATACGACTAAAACACCAAAAACAAAATCAAAATAGGCCTACCAAAAAAAATACCTGAAAAACACATTGTTGCGTCTCCTGTATATTAACCTAAATTATTTTTATAACAGAGACAGGGACAGAGGGGGAGAGGTAGACCGAATATGAGGTGGAAGGATGGAGTGAGGAAGTACATGAACGAAGGCGGTGCTGGTTGGGGGGAGGGGCGTCGACTGACTGGGGACAGAGGTGCATGGGGGCGGTTCGTTCGTGGCCACCCCTTCGGGGATCACGGCGTCAGGCAATAGATAGATAGAGATAGATTTTTATAACCCACAAGGCGTTGAACCAGGTAATGTTAAGGTTTGGCCTACCCAAGAAAATTAGTAGGCTAGGCCTAGGCCATAGCCTAATTAAATCACTCCCAGCTAGCCAATGGCCTAACCGGCTAATTCATATAAATAAACGAGAGGGTCCAAACAAGCCAGTAGGGTTACAACATGGCCCTATTTCAACGGTAAATTCAACGGTAAATTATTGTTATGACCATACGTAAAATATACGACACATAAAAGGTTCGGCAAAATACATGGGAATATGGAGTTGGTCTGGGGCTATTCTACCTTATAAGACTACGATTATTACACATATACACACACATATATTCCAGGTAGGTTATAAGGCCAGAAGAATAACAAAATACCTACGTTAAACAGGTCAAAATAGCTTAAATATAGATGAATCCAGCCAGCCTGCAACCACAACAAACCCACGTGCCGATCGTCTGTGTGAAGTTAACCCCGTAATCCCGTATTCCTCTTTTGTCCGAGCCTTAGAATCGGCTCTCTCTCCAGGGACAGAACCTATGAACAGAACCTTATAGACAGAGTATATAGATAGACAGAACCTATAGATTGCCTAGGTATCCATTGTTCTCTTCTTTTCATCCATATATTTTCCAGGAAGCCTTTTAGACTCTCATAATTGTGGTGTTGTTCCATCTATCTAACCTCCTTAGCTAAACCTAGCAGAAATAGCACCATATGTAGCGGGCCCCATTCATTATTTCTACAAGAACATTCCACTGTACCTCTCCTATTTCCTGTCTCGCTGTATTTTGCATAACTTCCCTTTCCCTCTCGTACTTCTCGCACTCTAGCAGTATGTGCTAAATTGTCACATCCCTTCCCCCATCACACGATCCATGGCACTCCTTGCTACCACCATTTTCCCACCTGGATGTACGGTTGTTCACTTCCAGGGTCCTGTCCACATACTCTCATGTCCTTTGTCCATTCATACTCCTATTGTGCCCATCTGTTCTCATCCATTCTTTCCCACCTTAGTGACCTTACTATACCTCAGCGTGCCCTTCGCTATTCTTTCTGTGAAGGAGCTCTAACCCATGGTTTTGGCTTTAGCTTTAGCTTGGGGACCCGCAGAGGGCTACACTCGGGCAGCATGATATGCAGGGGTTATTCGGGGAGTTGAGGGGCTAATGGGAAGGATGAGGATAAGGAGAAACATGTTTGGTGATCCTAGCTAGGATAAAGACAATATGAAGTCCATGCTCCAATCTGCTTCCCTTCTCAAGGCCTCTACTGCTACAAACTTCTTGGCACCAGAGCCACTCTACCAATTTTTTACTGGGTCACCTCCAATTTTGTCAGGTCATTCGTAGTCCACTTCATTGTTTCATAACCCGTACATCATACTCGGTACTGCCATATTCCCTTCGTATTTGTGTATTATACTTTTAAAGGTCTAATCTTCTCATTAATGATTAGGCTAATATACGATTTTTATCCTTTAATTTTAAATTATGTTAGGCTTATCTTATATTCATTAACTTCATGCTATGTTAGCTCAGTTTATGTTAGGTTGGGTCAGGTTTGGTTATTTAGATTTCATATCGACCTGAGAAATTCGATGATGATTATCGAAACTTAACTGAAAAGGAATGAGGAGGTAAGATTTCGTTGCCGAGCCGCTTGGTTGCTCGAAGAAATCGATGCCTTGTCGTCGGCTTTCCTCTTGAAGGTCTTCTCGTCCGTTTGCGTTTACTTTGTGGGACCCGCAGAGGGCCGCTCTCAGGCGGCATGATATGCGGGGGTTGTGCAGATTTTTACTGGCTTTTGAAGCTTGCGGCAGACCAGTTACCAGAGGCTGGGTTTCTTGATTTTTTTGAGGTGGATGTTTCTTGCCTGTCCAATGGAGACGATGGTGTAGGGGGTGTATCTTCTTCTTTGGTGTCCAACTTTATAATTGTAATGCCCTCGAAAGACGCGAACCCTATACCAAGAATTGAGATGGCTAAGGTAAAAAGGCTACGATACCCTACGACCTTACGAGGCTAGGGACTAGCCTAACTAAAAAGGAATGTGGTGTAATGCCCTCGAAAATGTCCCGCACCCACAATAATACTAACCCGAGTTGACGTCAGGTATAGCGTAAAATAGTCGTAGATGGTAAGTCCAATAAACTCATCTCGAGAGACTATCACCGTGGTTCTTAAAAATCGGACTAAGGTTGCTATACTTTTGTACGTCCGTGGTAGTACAGTGGGTTAGCGCGCGGGCCTGGTGGTGATGGTGGTGCGTCACTAACCAGGGTTCGAACCCCACCCAAGGCATCTCAAAACCTGTGGGTTTTTAGGGGGGTTAAATTCGGATCCCTTCAGAGGTTCGTACCCCGCGCCAGGTACCAGGAAAGGTTGATCCTAAAGGTAGCCTGGGGATAATTCCCATTCCTATTTAACCTGGAAAAACCTAGCATTTCAATAATAATAATAATAATAATAGTTCTTAAAGCTAGCACATGCTAAGCTAGCTAAGGATAGCCCAATAAGGCCGATTAGGCGTATTTCCATTGGGGTACTGTACTACTATCCCATCCCCTTGCTCGAGGAACGGTAACGACTCGGTGCTTGTGAAAAACCTTTATTGCGCCGAGAGAGGGCGCGATCCTGGGCCTTCTGGGTGGAAGTCCAAGACGCTAGTCACTACACCTGGACCAATGGCATTTAGAAGTGTGGATTCACAATGCTGGACGGAATACTGAACTCAGCCATAGGCCTGCATGTTTCTGTGGTGCTGAACTCTAGTGGTTTAGGTTTTGAAAGTTCCCCGTTACTAAAATAGTTCTAGAGCCGGGGGATCCCACATATCTGAAGCGTTTTAGAGTGTATTCAAGCTAACCTGGCAAAAACTGGTAACGCTGCCTTTCTGTATAGCGTAATGGTTAGAGCGCAGAATTTTGGTGTGAGTATCCTAGGTTCGAATCCTTGGAGCACCACATGTATTCATTAAGTTATTTGATTTCAGTAATTAGGTTTATTTGTAAGTTAATTGGTGGGTTGGTGATAATATGAATTCTTATACTGCCTTTAGAAACTGCTCGTGTGATGCCGCCTTACAAAAGGGGTTAACAAATTAAATGCAGACTTAGGGATAATAACATATACAAGACACCATTATATATTTATATTAAAGAGTTCAACCCTTTCAATCATCTATACACTGTACACAATCAATGGTATACAAAAAAGGTAGATAATATCAAGCTGGGTATATTGATAGTGATTTATCATTGATTATTTTATATATTTTATTCATAAAAAGAGATCGACCTTTTGTGCCATTTAGGTGTCTATTTTTTTCTGTATCGCTCGTCTGCAATATAGGAGGCATCAGCCTCCTACAGGAAGGGGGATCTTGGGTTTTTTTTTTTTTTTTTTTTTTTAAGCAGACAGCATCTGCATGGAAGTTTTGGTCAAGAAGCCATCTGGAAGTTTTTGGCATCTGGAAGTTTTGGCCAAGTAGTCATCTGGAAATCGCCCCCCCCCCCCCCCCCGTCCCCCCTCCCTTAATAGGTCCCGTTATCGAGCGGGTTGTTTGTTCCGGAAGATGATGAGGGTGACGTTGGCGAAATTGTATGCTGCTTGTATGTGTTCTTGGTATTGTTCAAGGAGCGCTGATATGTCCTCATGAGCCTCCTTCACCACCGCAGCCTGTGTGAGAGAAAGAGAGAGGTTAAATGAATGTGTGAGAGAGAGAGAGTTATAATTATGTGAGTGTGTGGGAGAGAGAGTGTTAGAAAGATGTGTGTGTGTGACACAGAGAATTACAATGGTGTGTGTGTGTTGCAGAGAGAGAGAGAGAGTTGTGTGTATGTGTTCGTGGTATTGTTTAAGGAGCGCCAATATGTCCTCGCGAGCCTCTCACAACCAGAGAGAGAGAGAGTTTCACTAATGCCTTCAAAATGTTCTATGACAGAGCTCCAGAGTATCTAAAGAGTGATTTTTGTTAAAGCAAATGAGAGGAGTGGACATAATACAAGAAACAGGATGTTTAATTTTAAGGTCCCGAGAATCCAAGGACAGGGTAAGCAAACATTCTTCTTCACTGCCATCAAAGACTGGAACGACCTACCCCAGTCAGTCCGTGAAAAGAGAACACTACATGTATTCCTTCAGACGTAGCCTGAAGGAACACCTGAACCGGACAGCTGCGAGAAGGGAGCACCAAGCTTATGTCTACTACTAAATACGACATAAGAGATAGACAAACCAAACTGAAATGATTACTGATTACGGATTACTGATATTTACTATAGGATGTAAGGTATCTAATAACCCCCTAGAAGTACTTTCTCTAAAGTATCTATTTCTTTATCCTCCCCATTTCCCCAGCTAACCTAATCCCACAAGGACCCCAATGGAAATACGCCTAACGGCCTTATTGGGCTATCCTTAGTTGGAATTATGCAAAGCTGGTACATGTCATATTTGTAACATACTATGTGGTACCAACTCTGTAAATTGCTAACTGAATAAATATTATTAATATTATTATTATTATTATTATTATTATTATTAATGTGTGTGTGTGTGAGAGAGACAGAATTACAAGGATGTGTGTGTGTGAGAGAGAGACAGAGAGAGGGATAGTATTAAGCTGTCAGTATGTGTTCGCTGTAGTGTTCAAGGAGCGCTGATTATGTCCTCGCGAGCCTCGATCCTTTACAACCACTGCCTGTGTGAGAGAGAGAGAGAAGGTTAAATGGATGTGTAGGTAGGTGGTGTGTGTGTGTGTGTGTGTGTGTGTGTGTGTGTGTGTGTGTGTGAGAAAGAGAGAGACTGAGTGAGAATGTACTATAGCCTACTGTACCCTGTTCCAAATAGGTAGGCCAGAAACCATGAAACCTAACCTCTGTAACGCAAAAAGGGTTAGAGAAAATGGGCTGTCAATTTCCATACCTATTCCCTCCCTGGCTGACCCTTCCCAAATGGTGAAAATATTACCTCGATTACTCTTTCAAATTACTTATCTATATATTATTTACTATTTAAACTCATTCTCTCTCTCTCTTTCTTTAACCTTACCAGGAACTTTGACCTAATGTTGACCTCTATCTCTCACTCTCTCTCTAATGACTTTACCTTGACCTAATGTTGACCACCACCCTTCTCTCTCTCTCTCTGCAATAACCTTTGACATTATGTTGACACCTCTCTCTCACTCCAATGACCTTTAACCTTACCTTAACTTTGACCTTGAGTTGACCTCTCTCTCTGTTAAATCTCTTTAACCTTACCTTAAACTTTGATCTAATGTTGACCTCTTTCTCTCTCTCTCTCCCTCACACACACACACTCTCTCTCTCCCTCTCTGACACACACACACACACACTCTCTCTCTCTCTCTCTCCCTCACACACACACACACTCCCTCTCTCTCTCACACACACACTCTCTCTCTCCCTCTCACACACACACACTCTCTTTCTCTCTCTCTCACCTTAACCATGACCTTGCGTTGACCCGCTACCAGAGGCTCCATGACCTGGGGGGAGGGTAGCGAGTGACCCAGGAACAAGTCAAAGGTCAGGTCACCATCCCCTGGGCTGGGTCGCCGGGGGTCGCGCAACATTGCCAAGACGACCGATGCCACCTGGAAGCATTGGTGCCCCTTCTTGTTCTGTGGGAAAGAGATATATATATATAATTTATTAACCCCTCGAGTACCAGCGACGCACGTTATGCGTCACCTATATATGTAACGCTAAACCCCAGCGACGCATAGGTTGCGTCGGAGTTAATTACTCTTGTCCTATGGCACCTAGAGGGTTCAGATTTGTATGGGAACTGCATTAGTATCCCACGGAACAATACCGATGGTTGGAAACCCTCCAAGTCCAGCCGAGTGCGTGTCGGCGCGCGAAAACGTGATTTTCCAGTATTTTGCCTACCCATTTCCCTATGTTAATTGCGACTTTCCGCCGCCCCACAGGACCCCTAAATGACCTAAGTGAGCATTTTTTTGTGGATGTTTCTTCATTAGTAACCAAATCCCATGTGTCTTCAGGAATGTATTTTTTTTTTACAATCAGGTTTGGAGTGTACATTTATTTATATACAGTATATATATATATATATATATATATATATATATATATATATATTGAGTATACTGTATATCACAAATACACGTGAGCCACTAAATGTTTCCAAGCTCTCAGTGGGGTTCGAACCGTCGACCGTCAGACGATAGCCTATATAGATAGATAGATATATATATATATATATATATATATATACCTGTATATATATATATATATATATACACAATTATATATAGAAGGGGAATCTTGGAGGTAATTTTAAGCTTGATGGAGGTCTAAGGAGAAAAAGAAAAAGAAAATCTCACCAGATACGGTATAGTTGCCGACAGTCCAGCATGGGTCGACCAGTAGTGTGCTATGGGGTTCGGTGCCAGGCGTATGTTGGGATAGTGGTCCTCGGGTTGGGGGTCGATCCAAAGGCCCCCCTCTGCCCCCAGGTCCCTCATCAGTGCTGGGTTGACTCCGCTGGCTCCTATGGCGAAGCGGACTGGCCCGAACTGGCAATGTTATAACTAATGAGAAGAATGACAACAACAACAACACCCCAAACCAGCCTCCACAAACCAACACCACCCACTATATTACATGGCAAAACATCCACACACACCAAGAAACATCAACACAACATCTAGCACTCGTTATCATACACTAATACTGTCTTCACTCTCTTCTTGTCCACCCCAAGCCAGCCTCCAGAAGTATATCCATACTCAAATCACCCAGCGATCCATCCAGTCACTCAAAGACAACACTCAGCTACATGCACGGTCCCCTGAAGTCCATCCCTCAGAAACCCTTCTTTCCCGTGAGGACAGAGTCCACCTGGCTAGGCTGTGATGTGGGCACCATCCAGCCCTTCTGAGTTATCAGAAGAGGCTGGATGACTCCGTCCAGGACACCTGTCCGGGTTGTAACACAACACCGCACATTATGAAAGACTGCATAACACACAATCACTTACACCAACAACACAACACACACTCCTTGAGAACTTTGTGGGAAAACCCGGTCTCGGCCGTGGCCTTCTTTAGGAGCTCGGGGCTGTACGGCCAGGCAACCTAGGGAACCACTATTACTACTACTACTATTAACGTTATTTGTACTTATTCAAGATATGTATTCTATGTATGTACAGTTATATGCAACAATAAAAACAAATTATTATTAATAAGATATTATTATTATTATTATTATTAGTATTATTATTATTACTACAATATCATTCAATCAAGACAGTTCATTGTTTTGCCTGTGTGTCAATGTCTCTGTATAGTTGCCCACAAAAGTTCTGTTCCTTGTCGTGATCTTGTGTATGAAAGTAAAATTAGTATGAATGATTTGCAAGTGTGGTTAGTTTTAATTATTAGTCGACTAGTCAAATAAGTTAAACCACTACATAAGCACTCACCTTCTCTCTTACAGCCGCAAGAATCAGTTTATCCTCCTGCGTCAATTCTCCTCCCTTCTCCTCCGCCTCTTCCTCCCGGCGGCCATCTTTGTTTACCTCAGCGCCCGACAAGTTTGAACTCGTTGTGGACGGCGGGGGGTGGAGGAACTCGTCTTGTACCACCTGGAGCAAGTACGGGTCATCCCACGCTGGCGACCCCTTCAGCAGCTCCGAGAAACAGTCGTCGGCTTTTGTGGAATAGAATAAAGAGATGAACTCGAGCATTACTAAGCATTGCCTTGCCTTACTAATTTGCTTAGTTTTTTTCTCAGAGGTATATGAAGCAGTAGATAATGACAAGTCATATGATATAATATATTTAGATTTCAGTAAAGCTTTCGACAGAGTCCCCCACGAGAGATTGATGAGAAAGGTTGAGGCGCATGGAATAGGTGGGGCGTTGTTGGGATGGATTAGGTCATGGCTAATTGGTAGGAAGCAGAGAGTCAGCATAAATGGTACGAAGTCAGAATGGGGAGCAGTCAAAAGTGGTGTCCCCCAGGGATCTGTATTAGGTCCTCTGTTGTTTGTTATATACATAAATGACCTTGATTTAGGTATAACTAGTAGGATAAGTAAATTTGCAGACGATACCAAGATGGGGAGAACAATTGATTCAGATAGAGATATAGAGTGCCTCCAAAGGGATCTAGATACCTTACACGAATGGTCAGTAAATTGGCAGATGAAGTTTAACATTGACAAATGCAAGGTATTAAAGATAGGGAAGATGCATACAAATGTTAAATATAAACTAGCTAATGTGGAATTAGAAAACTCGAATTGTGAGAAAGATCTAGGTGTGTTTGTTAGCAATGATTTGAAGCCTAGACAACAGTGTATAAGCGTTCGAAACAAGGCAAACAGGATTCTCGGGTTCATCTCAAGGAGTGTGAGTAACAGAACTGCTGATGTTATCTTAAAACTTTACTTGTCATTAGTGAGACCCCATATGGATTATGCTGTTCAATTTTGGTGTCCTTATTACAGAATGGACATAGATTCATTGGAGAGAGTACAACGTAGAATGACAAAAATGATCCATAATATTAGAAATCTTCCATATAAAGAAAGGTTGAAGAAATTAGGCTTACATTCGTTAGAGAGACGCAGAGTTAGAGGGGATATGATAGAGGTGTTCAAGTGGGTTAGTGGGATTAACAAAGGGGACATGACAAATGTACTAAAGCTCAGTGATAGCGAAAGAACTCGTACCAATGGTTTCAAATTAGATAAATTTCGTTTCAGAAAAGATATAGGCAAATATTGGTTTGGTAACAGAGTTGTAGATGGGTGGAATGGACTACCAAGTGCTATAGTGGGATTAAAAACGATAGGGAGCTTTAAGATAAAATTGGATAAGCATATGGACGAGAAGGGTTGGGTGTGAAGGGGGATCAGCAGGGTTGGGCCAATCAGCGCTCTGCAGACCCCCGTAATCCTGCGTTAATCTCTAACCGTTTTGGTAAGATGATCCTCAGGGTATTAGAGTGTTGAGCCTATAATTGGGCTTTGTAATTGGGGTTGTGTGGGACAGGGATCTGCCTTGCTTAGGCCAATCGGCTTTCTGCAGACTCCCATTTTCTTATGTTCTTAAAAAGGGATGTGAGAGTAGAAGTTATTATTATTATTATTATTATTATTATTATTATTATTATTGTGCAAGGTTCTGCATCTTCTGAATGAAAGAATCAAGTACAGTCGTGCTAATAAGTGATGTCTCGGCACCAATTATGTTTTGATCAATAATTGGTATCAGCAATATTCACACATGATTTCTTCTTTTTGAGCGAGATATACAAACATGTTCCTACACTTAACCACCCTATTCAACATCTGACAGACATTAATACAGCTCAGAGCGAGCCATACATAATGACAGCTGAGACATGACTTATTAGTGCCACCGTACCTCATATCATACGCCCGCCATACAACTTCCTTGGATGATATTTCCTCTACTGTTATTGCTTACATTACATTATTTCCTCTACTGTTATTGCTTACATTACATTATTTCCTCTACTGTTATTGCTTACATTACATTATTTCCTCTACTGTTATTGCTTACATTACATTATTTCCTCTACTGTTATTGCTTACATTACATTTCCTCTACTGTTATTGCTTACATTACATTATTTCCTCTACTGTTATTGCTTACATTACATTTCTCTACTGTTATTGCTTACATTACATTATTTCCTCTACTGTTATTGCTTACATTACATTATTTCCTCTACTGTTATTGCTTACATTACATTATTTCCTCTACTGTTATTGCTTACATACATTATTTCCTCTACTGTTATTGCTTACATTACATTATTTCCTCTACTGTTATTGCTTACATTACATTATTTTGCTGTATCAAACAATTACTGTAATGTCTTAGCCCATTTCCAGGTATAAATATACAATCAATCAACCAATTATTATTATTATTATCTTACCTTCATCTTCTACACACTCAGGGTCAGAGTCAGAGGTGATGTATGGCATGCCTTGAAATGATACCGTTCTCACCATACTATTACTACTATTACTACTACTACTATTACAACAACAACAACAACAACAACTACTACTACTGCTGCTACTACTACTACTACTACTACTACTACTACTACTACTACTACTACTATTCACCTTACCTACATCTTCTACACACTCAGAGTCAGAGGAGAAGGCGATGAATGAGATCCCTTGAAATGATAGAGTCCCCACCACCACCATCATCACCACTATGGCACCCACAAACACCAACCAAAACTTTCTGTGGGAAAAGAAAAATAATATTAATCAATCTATGATGCGCCGTGACCGCGCGTAGCCGCACTCACCGCGCATAGCCGCACTCACCATGCGTAGCCGCACTCACCCTCCGACTCCACTCCTCCTTGGCGAAACTCCAGGCATATGTCCGGCCCATATCAAGCATCCCTTCGCATCATTGACCGACTTGAATTAGTCAGGAGTTCAGTGGTCTTCCCCTGGGCTTCCTCCACTTAAGATTGTCCTCTGTAGTGACCACCTGATGAGCAGGATCTGCTTCAGTGGGAGGTGAACCACATGCCCATATAGCCCAAGTTGGCATTCACGGACCATGCAACTACTATATCTTGTATCAGTTTCATGGAGTAGTTGCTGGTTTGAGATGTAATCATTCCAGTGATAGCCCATGATCCTGTGAAGACATTTAGTACCAAAGGAGTTGATGCGTCTCTTCAACTCACTGTTAAGTGTCCATGTCTCACATCTATATAATAAGACAGGGAGCACCAGTGTCTTGAAGATCCGCAGCTTCGTTCTTCTGCATAGGTATCGACAACGCCATATACTTATATATTGAGTGAATCCATAACTCCATATGCTAAGCCGAGGCCACGATTGACATCGTAGCCCAACTCACCATTATTATGGATCACGATACCAAGATAAGTAAATTCATCCAAGATCTCTCAGTCCTCACCATATACATGAACAGATCTCTCAGTCCTCACCACATACATGAACAGATCTCTCAGTCCTCACCACATACATGAACGGATCTCTCAGTCCTCACCACATACATGAACGGATCTCTCAGTCCTCACCACATACATGAACAGATCTCTCAGTCCTCACCACATACATGAACAGATCTCTCAGTCCTCACCACATACATGAACGGATCTCTCAGTCCTCACCACATACATGAACGGATCTCTCAGTCCTCACCACATACATGAACAGATCTCTCAGTCCTCACCACATACATGAACAGATCTCTCAGTCCTCACCACATACATGAACAGATCTCTCAGTCCTCACCACATACATGAACAGATCTCTCAGTCCTCACCACATACATGAACAGATCTCTCAGTCCTCACCACATACATGAACAGATCTCTCAGTCCTCACCACATACATGAACAGATCTCTCAGTCCTCACCACATACATGAACAGATCTCTCAGTCCTCACCACATACATGAACAGATCTCTCAGTCCTCACCACATACATGAACGGATCTCTCAGTCCTCACCACATACATGAACAGATTGCACTGCATCATCCAATAGGTCACCAAATGCTTGGACTTTAATCATCTTCCAAGAGACCTTGAAACCCAGCCGCTCTGACTCCTCGTGTAGTGTCCCGAGGCCCAATCTGAGAAAATCCAACGTCTCTGCTAGGACCATGTCAGGTGAAGGTATTGCGGGATTTGCCTTCACATTGGCACCTCGTATCTACTTTTCCTAGAAGGGGTGTTGGAGAGCGAGGAAGCTGTTGGAATGGCTTTGTTGTGTTGGTTATTATTCTGCATATGTTGTTGAGGTGTCCCCCCGGCTTGGTGCGAGCATTTGAAACACGCTGTTAGGTAGAGCCGCGCCGGTCTAGTGGATAGCACGCTCACATGTGAATCTGCTTGACCTGGGTTCGATCCTAGCCAAGGCGGACATATTTAGTGGGTGTTGTAGTACGTCCTAGCGTGTTTCACATGCTCGCACCCAGTCGGGGACACCTCAACGATGAATACAGACTAATAACACACAACAAAGCCACTCCAACAGCTTTCTCTCTTTCCAACACTCCTTCTGCCCTATCAACACTCTTGGTAAAGAAGATAAGAGGTACCGTTGTAAAGGCTTATCCCTCAATACCTTCACCTAACCACCTGGTGAAGGTATTGAGGGATAAGCCTTTATAACGGCACCTCGTATCTACTCTTCGAATCAATGCGTTTTCTGCCGTGTGTTTAAATATTTATAATTCCAATACCTTCCCGTCGATTCCTGAGATAGAGAGAGAGAGAGAGATATTTACATAGGTACACTGGCCACACAGACCTTACGATTCAAACGAGGTGGTCAGGACTTAATTCTAGTAGAGATGGCATATCCGATAGAAAAGGAAAGTTGAAGGAAAGGATAGAAAAGAAGAAGAAGAAGAAGAAAGAGAGAGAGAGAGAGAGAGTACCTGTCTGTGTGTCGGTCCATGGTGGTGTGAGAGAGAGGGAGGAAAAAGAGAGAGAAAATTATAAGATGGAGGAAAAATATCTGTATAACTTCCAATCAACTGTATATCTATCTATCTATCTATCTATCTATTATCTATTACCTATCTCTCTGTCTGTCTGTCTATCTATCTATCTATCTATGTAGGCCTATCTATATACAGTACATACAAAAATAAATGTATACCGATATATATATATATATATATATATATATATATATATATATATATATATATATATATACTCTCTCATATTGACCACTGGAGAGTTTCAGGCTATAAGGAAGTTGGAACAGTAAACATTGATATTTATTGATTGATTTATTTTTTTTTTTTTTTTTTTTTTAAGAGACAATGAACGGAGGAAGGAAAAACACAGATAAAACAAAAAGGTCCATGTGCCTTTTCTATGTGGGTGAGGGATACAAAAGGCAAAACTGACTGTAACGAGTGCCTCATCCAGAGTTTAGTAGAATTACCAGTTAAGATACGCTCGTAGTACATTTATAAATACATCAAACCCAATTCGTCACACTTGTTATCCATCAGGAATCTACGTTGTTAAAAAAAGGCCTCCAGCAATTAAGGGGAGATCTCCACTTGAGGGATTTTTTTTCTTGACCCCTTTCTCCCTCATGTTTAGCCCCATTGCTTTTGATATTATAAAACGTTTGCCCCATTAGTTTAGCGATTTTAAGAACTTTCACCCCATATTAAGACCTTTCGTGCAATTCAGGTGTCGATTTTATCCTGGCGAGCGATAGCGAGCCTGTAATTTAAGAGGAATTAACCGGCCTTCGGCAGGGACATTTTTCTACCGAAAAATGTACAAATTTATCTTGAAAGGGACTCAAGGGGATGTAATTTTAAGCTTGATGGAGGTCTACGGAACAAACTAAATACCTCCCCTTAAGAGGCTTTGAACTATCTCACTTAACCCTTTTTTCTACCACAGAGGGGGATGACCTACGTTTTTTTCTAATTGTCTCTCTTTCTCTGGCTTGTATCCATTCGGCCCCATTCCGTGTACAATATACGGTTTTTATTTATTTTTTATTTTATTTGTTTATTTTTTATTTTTTTTTAATCCCCATCCAGGTGCCGATTTCTTCCTGGCGAGCGATAGCGAGCCAGCATTGTTTGGAGAAATCCGGTTTCGTCGGAGAAACTTTGCTATCGAAAAATTTACAAATTTAGCCTGCTGTCACGAACATTTAATAAAATATGCTGGCTTGCTACCGATCGCCAGGAAAAAATCGACACCTGGATGGGGATAAACGTCTTAAAAATGTAGGCTGAATGGGGCCGAATGGATACAACCCAGAGAGAGAGAGAAAAATAGGTGGGCTCCCTTAATTAAACTGCACAAAATACAAATAAAATTGACTGCATCATAATTTCTTGAGAGAGAGAGAGAGAGAGAGAGAGAGAGAGAGAGAGAGAGAGAGAGAGAGAGAGCGCGAGAGAGACGTGGCAGTTAATCGGACATTTTCCTCCTTATTTTTCTCTCTCTCTTTCTCGCTCTCACACACACACACACATATACAAACACACACTCTCACTCATACACACTCTCTCTCACTCACACACACACACATACAAACACACACTCTCACTCATACACACTCTCTCTCACTCTCACTCTCTCACACACACACTCTCTCTCTCATCCATCACCGACTATTGCGCCCACATTTCCTAAGCTGAATAAAACCGTGTAATGTCGGCCAGAATGTAATGGAAGTGAACATATATGTTTTCTATGTGTATGAAGGAGACAAAAGGCAGGTTGCCTGTAACGAGTGCCTCCCCCAAAGCCAAAAAGAGCTATTTCACAATTTACAGTATTAATTTTGGTTCTCCTTAAGGGGAGATGGTTCACTTTTTGGGCGATTTTTGCATGTATTCATTATTTGTCTAGTTTCCTCCCTAGACCTCCATCAAATTAAAAAAAAAAACATCCATTAGATCCCTTTTCTAGATTAATTTGTACATTTTTCGGTAGAAAAATGTTACGGCCGAAGGCCTGTTCTTCCAACATTACAGGCTCACTATCGTTCGCCAGGGAAAATATCGACACCTAAATAACACGAAAGGTCTAAATATTGACGAAGAAATGGGGCGAAAGGTCTTAAATCGATAAACTAATGGGGCAAACATCTTAACATCTGAAAACTAATGGGGTTAAACATGAGGGAGAAAGTGGTCCAGAAAACCGGCCCATTTTATGCAGTTCAATTTAAAAAAATATATATCTAAGCAATAAAAACAGTAAATAAACTATCTCAATTGACCACTTACGAGTTTCAGGCTATAAGGAAGTTGGAGCTGTAGACATCGATAGTGAATAGAAATGCAGTAATTATGTAGGTTTCTGATGGCTAAAGACTATGTTGAATTGGGTTTTATGTATTTCTATATGTAGTGCAAACGTATTATATAGCTGGTAATTCTGCTCAATATTGATGGCTACGGCTCCAACTTCCTTATAGAACGAAACTCGCAAGTGATCAATTAACCCTCTTACTCCCACAAGTCTTTCCTAACACACTAAAATCGTCTAATGGTAACCAGAACACACCTAAAACGGGGATAAATAACTTAAATACGAATAAAAAGGGGCTCAAACCACCACCTAACCTTTGCACCCATCCTTCCTAAGCTGACAAAAATCGTCTAATAGCAACCAAAAACATGAATAAACTGAGGCCCAAACCTCCCCCCTAACTTTTGCACCCCCCTGTAACCCGACCTCACCCCATTCTGTTATTCTCATCTACCTCGCTGCCAGACGTAGGAGGGATGTCAACAACAGGATTTGGCGCGCCCTTATTTTTTAACATTTTTTGCGCGCGCTGTTTTATTAACACTTTTTGCGCGCGCTTTTTTATTTACTTTTTTTTGCACCGGTGACGTGTTTTTGTTAGTGAATTTTAGCTACAGTTAGACGATTTTGTGCAGTTTAAGGGGAGATGTCCACTTGAGAGATTTTCTTCTTGACTCCTTTCTCCCTCATGTTTAGCCCCATTGCTTTTCTAATTTTAAGACGTTCTCCCCATTATTTTGACGAGTTTAAGAACTTTCGACCCATTTCTGTCAATTTTAAGACCTTTCGTGCCATGTAGGTGTCAATTTTATCCTGGCGACCGATAGCGAGCCTGTAATTTAAGAGGAACCGGCTTTCAGCCGGGACATTTTTCTACCGAAAAATATACAAATTTATCTTGAAAGGGGCTCAAGGGGGTGTAATCTTAAGCTTGATGGAGGTCTAGGGACCAAACTAAAAACCTCCCCTTAAGCAAATTCATACAATCGTCTAACTGTAGCCAGAATAAAATTAATAAGACGTCACCGGTACAGAAGGGGTTAATCCTATTTGGTCTCGAGGGTGGGCCTTTTTGGACCTCCCTCTGTTTCGCCCCATTAGTTTTGGGATTTTAAGATATTTCACTCCCATTAGCTTGGCGATGATTAGACGTTTTACCCCATTAGTTTGGTCATTAAAGGATACTGTATGTTTCAACCCATTCAGGTGTCGATTTTGTTCTGGGAAAAGGATAGCGAGCCTGTTTAAAGAGAAATCGGCCTTCAGCCAGGATTTGTTTTTATCAAAAAATGTACAAATCTGGCTTGAAGGGGGTCTGGGTGGGCATTTTTTTTTTTTTTTTTTTTTTTTTAGCTTGAAGGAAGTCTGGGAAGACGTTTTTGTTAATATACCCACAATATACCCTCAATATATTCATAACATACCCATAACATACTCATAATATACCTATAATTTTGTTTCTTTCTATGTGAGTGAGGGAGACAAAAGTCAGAACTGCCTGTGACGAGTGCCTCCCCCAGAGTTGAAAGAGTGACAGGGCCAAAATCAAGGGACGTTCGAGCCAAAATGAAAGATACAATTTATACCCATATTATACCCATTTGGGAATACTGGTACAGGATATATAGTTTGGTCTTTGATGATATATACCCCATAATATACCCATACCTGTACCATACCCCATAATAAACCCATAATATACCCATACCTGTACCATACCCCATAATAAACCCATAATATAATACCTGTACCATACCCCATAATAAACCCATAATATACCCATACCTGTACCATACCCATAATAAACCCATAATATACCCATACCTGTACCATACCCCATAATAAACCCATAATATACCCATACCTGTACCATACCCCATAATAAACCCATAATATACCCATACCTGTACCATACCCCATAATAAACCCATAATATACCCATACCTGTACCATACCCCATAATAAACCCATAATATACCCATACCTGTACCATACCCCATAATAAACCCATAATAACCCATAACCCCATAATATACCCATACCTGTACCATACCCCATAATAAACCCATAATATACCCATACCTGTACCATACCCCATAATAAACCATAATATACCCATACCTGTACCATACCCCATAATAAACCCATAATATACCCATACCTGTACCATACCCCATAATAAACCCATAATATACCCATACCTGTACCATACCCCATAATAAACCCATAATATACCCATACCTGTACCATACCCCATAATAAACCCATAATAAATATTCAGGAGTAATGATACAGAATACACTTACCCATAATATACCCATAATATACCCCAATAATATACCCAAAATATACCCATAATATACCCATAATATACCCCAATAATATACCCATAATATACCCCAATAATATACCCATAATATACCCATAATATACCCCAATAATATACCCAAAATATACCCATAATATACCCATAATATACCCATAATATACCCCAATAATATACCCCAATAATATACCCATAATATACCCCAATAATATACCCATAATATACCCATAATATACCCCTAATATACCCATAATATACCCCAATAATATACCCATAATATACCCATAATATACCCCAATAATATACCCATAATATACCCATAATATACCCATAATATACCCCAATAATATACCCCAATAATATACCCATAATATACCCATAATATACCCATAATATACCCCAATAATATACCCCAATAATATACCCATAATATACCCATAATATACCCATAATATACCCCAATAATATACCCATAATATACCCCAATAATATACCCAAAATATACCCATAATATACCCATTAATATACCCATAATATACCCATAATATACCCAATAATATACCCATAATATACCCAATAATATACCCAATAATATACCCATAATATACCCATAATATACCCATAATATACCCATAATATACCCATAATATACCCATAATATACCCATAATATACCCATAATATACCCATAATATACCCAATAATATACCCATAATATACCCAATAATATACCCATAATATACCCAATAATATACCCAATAATATACTCATAATCTACCCCAATATACCCATAATATACCCATAATATACCCATAATATACCCATAATCTACCCCAATATACCCATAATATACCCATAATATACCCATAATCTACCCCAATATACCCATAATATACCCATAATCTACCCCAATATACCCATAATATACCCATAATATACCCATAATATACCCATAATATACCCATAATATACCCATAATATACCCATAATATACCCATAATACCATAATATACCCCAATAATATACCCATAATACCCATAATATACCCATAATATACCCATAATATACCCATAATATACCCATAATATACCCATAATATACCCATAATATACCCATAATATACCCATAATATACCCATAATATACCCATAATATACCCATAATATACCCATAATATACCCATAATATACCCATAATATACCCATAATATACCCATAATATACCCATAATATACCCATAATATACCCATAATATACCCATAATATACCCATAATATACCCATAATATATCCATAATATACTGTACATGCGGCAGTATTTAGTACTGCTTACAATGTTGGTACAAGATAATATGTTACAAATATGACATGTACCAGCTTTGCATAATTCCAATTAAGGATAATACTGTGATATATACTCATAATATACCCCCAATATACTCATAATATACCCCCAATATACTCATAATATACCCCCAATATACTCATAATATACCCCCAATATACTCATAATATACCCCCAATATACTCATAATATACCCCCAATATACTCATAATATACCCCCAATATACTCATAATATACCCCCAATATACTCATAATATACCCCCAATATACTCATAATATACCCCCAATATACTCATAATATACCCCCAATATACTCATAATATACTCCCAATATACTCATAATATACCCCCAATACTCATAATATACCCCCAATATACTCATAATATACCCCCAATATACTCATAATATACCCCCAATATACTCATAATATACCCCCAATATACTCATAATATACCCCCAATATACTCATAATATACCCCCAATATACTCATAATATACCCCCAATATATTCATAATATACCCCAATATACTCATAATATACCCCCAATATACTCATAATATACCCCCAATATACTCATAATATGACTGGATATTGTATATTAGACTCCGATACTCCGGCTCTGTCTTGAGTCGGATCCCCCAAAAATAAAAACATACATAAAAACTAAACAATAAAATAATACAGGAAAAGTGGGGATTGGGCCTGAGTATATAGATAGATAGATAGATAGATAGATAGATAGACTCCGATACACGCAGCCGATAAACTTAAGGGGAGGTATTTAGTTTGTTCCCTACTTTTTCATCAAGCTTAAAATTACACCCCGTAGACCCCCTTTCAAGATAAATTTGTACATTTTTCGGTAGAAAAATTTCCCGGCCAGAGGCCGGTTGCTCTTAAATTACAGGCTCGCTATCGCTCGCCAGGAAAAAATCGACACCTTAACGGCACGAAAGATCTTAAAATTGACAGAAATGGGGCAAAATGTCTTAAAATATCCAAACTACTAGGGCGAAGGTCTTAAAATCTCAAAAGCAATGGGGCTAAACATGAGGGAGAAAGGAGTCAAGAAAAAACTCCCTCAAGTCGAAATCTCCCGTTAATACTCGTGTGACACCAGGGGGAGGGGGGGGGGGGGGGCTGCAGAGTTTGTTGACAGTACGATACGTTTTCCCAGCCCGTAGTACTATACCCGCTGCCTGGTTAAAGGATTTGAAGTTCTCGTACAAGGCTATACCGAGTGATTACATTACACCAGTTATAAAAGTGATTACATTGAACTACATATAGTGATTACATGAAGGGGAGGTTTTTAGTGTGTTTCCTAGACTTCCATCAAGGTTGAAATTACACCCCCATGACCCTCTTTCAAGATAAATTTGTAAATTTTTCGATAGACAAATGTCCCGGCTGAAGGCCGGTTCCTCTTAAATTACAGGCTCGCTGTCGCTCGCCAGGAAAAAATCAACACCTAAATGGGACGAAAGGTCTTAAAAGTGACATAAATTGGGTGAAAGTTCTTAAAATCGTAAAAATAATGGGGCGAAAGTCTTATAATATCAAAAGCAATGGGGCTAACCATGAGGGAGAAAGGGGTCAAGAAAAAAATCCCTCAAGTGGAAATCTCCCTTAAACTAGCTATTTAAAGTGATTACATTAAACTAGTTATATGTAGAAGTGATTACATTATACTAGTTATATGTAGAAGTGATTACATTATACTAGTTATATGTAGAAGTGATTACATTAAACTAGTTATATGTAGAAGTGATTACATTATACTAGTTATATGTAGAAGTGATTACATTAAACTAGTTATATGTAGAAGTGATTACATTATACTAGTTATATGTAGAAGTGATTACATTATATAGTTATATGTAGAAGTGATTACATTATACTAGTTATATGTAGAAGTGATTACATTATACTAGTTATATGTAGAAGTGATTACATTATACTAGTTATATGTAGAAGTGATTACATTATACTAGTTATATGTAGAAGTGATTAAATTATACTATAAAGTGATTACATTTAACAAGTTTATATATTACAGTGTATACTAGCTACTGTATATATAAAGTGATATTAAGCTTTTGAAAATATCAAGCTTTTGGAAATATTATTTTAAGCTTTTTAAAATATTAAGCTTTTGAATATATCAAGCTTTTGTTAATAGCATTAAGCCTTTGAGAATGATAAGCTTTTGAAAACATTTGACCTCTGAAAATATCAAGCTTTTGACAATATTATTAAGCCTTTGAGAATGATGAGCTTTTGAAAACATTTGACCTCTGAAAATATCAAGCTTTTGACAATATTATTAAGCCTTTGAGAATGATAAGCTTTTGAAAACATTTGACCTCTGAAAATATCAAGCTTTTGACAATATTATTAAGCCTTTGAGAATGATAAGCTTTTGAAAACATTTGACCTCTGAAAATATCAAGCTTTTGACAATATTATTAAGCCTTTGAGAATGATAAGCTTTTGAAAACATTTGACCTCTGAAAATATCAAGCTTTTGACAATATTATTAAGCCTTTGAGAATGATAAGCTTTTGAAAACATTTGACCTCTGAAAATATCAAGCTTTTGACAATATTATTAAGCTTTTGAGAATGATAAGCCTTTGAAAACATTTGACCTCTGATAATATTTACCATTTGAACATATTTAACCATTAACCCCTTGAAGCTCTGACGCGTTTTAGCAGTTTGTCGTGGCTATCGATCATTACACGGTTTTATGCAGGTAAGGAGGGATCTGTGGGCATTAAAAGGGTAAAGACTATCTCAATCAACCCTCTGACTTCCATATACCCTTCCTAATCTGAATAAAATCGTCTAATAATTACCAGAAAACAGAACAGAAATGCGTATTGGATCTCGAAAGGGTTAAATACATTTGGATTTTGAACATATCTAGCCTTTGAAAATATTTGACTTTAGAAAACAGTTGAAATTCTGACATTTGATTATTGAAAATATTGCTTTTGAATTTTGTTTAACGTTTGTAAATATTAAGTGTTTTTAAACATTTAGCCCCAAATAGAATTAAAGTGAAAAACACAGTATTTGACAAAGTGATAGTGAAAATTAATATATATATGAAAATGTCTATACATTGTGTATATAATGATGGTGTTTTGAAGATGTAGAGGTAAGTAATATATATATATGATTACAAAGAGCATGATACCTGGAGGATTTGCATATATATACACATTCTTTGCACTATATTCTGACAACTATTAGACGATTTAATTCAGCTTAGGAGGGACGTCTACCAATAAATAAGGCTACAGACCCTCTCAATTAACCCTTTCAGCTACCGTATACATCCTTCCTAAGCTTAATAAAATGGTCCAAATAGCACTATAGTCGATTCAGTCACCTGGGCCAAATTATATATATATATTTGTTTAAACTTGAGTTTTTAGATATTTATTATTATTTATTATTATTATTATTATTATTATTGTTATTATTATTATTATTATTATATATATATATATATATATATATATATATATATATATATATATATATATATATATAATTATATATACCGGTATATATATATATATTTTTATTTTTTATTTTTTATTTTTTTTAAAGTTCGCTCCCTAGACCTCCTTTAAGCTTAACGAATACCCCTAAGAGAAATTTGTACATTTTTTGGATTTTTTCCCCCGTGCAAGGACCGGTTCCTCCTATATTGCAGGCTCGCTATCGCTTGCCAAACAACAATTGACGCTAAAATGGCACTCAAGGTCTTAACATTGAAAACAAAATATGGGGATAAACGTCTTAAAATCGCCAAACTAATGGGGGCGAACGTCTTAAAATCGCACTACTAATGAGGCGAAACACGAGGGAGAAGGAGGGCCAGAAAAACCCCAGCACCTCCTCCTTAACCCCTTCAGTACCGGCGACGTCTTTTTAATGTTGTCCTATCTATACTTGGGGAAGATTTTGTGCAGTTTAAAAGGGGAGGTTTTTAGTTGATTCCCTAGACCTCCATCAAGCTTAAAATTACTCCCCCTTGACCCCCTTTCAAGATAAATTTGTACATTTTTCGGTAGAAAAATTTCCCGGCTGAAAGCCGGTTCCTCTAAAATTACAGGCTCGCTATCGCTCGCCAGGATAAAATCGACACCTACATGGCACGAAAGGTCTTAAAATTGACAGAAATGGGTCGAAAGTTCTTAAAATCGTCAAAATAATGGGGCGAACGTCTTAAAATTAGAAAAAGCAATGGGGCTAAACATGAGGGAGAAAGGGGTCCAGAAAAACATCTCTCAAGTGGATATCTCCCTTAAGAAGGATCTGTGGCCGTAAAAAAGGGTTAAAGTGAGATAGTTTGGAGCCTGTTAAGGGGAGATCTCCACTTGAGGGATTTTTTTCTGGACCCCTTTCTCCCTCATGTTTAGCCCCATTGCTTTTGATATTATAAAATGTTTACCCCATTAGTTTAGCGATTTTAAGAACTTTCACCCCATATTAAGACCTTTCGTGCCATTTAGGTGTCGATTTTATCCTGGCGAGCGATAGCGAGCCTGTAATTTAAGAGGAACCGGCCTTTGGCCGGGACATTTTTCTACCGAAAAATGTACAAATTTATCTTGAAAGGGACTCAAGGGGTGTAATTTTAAGGTTGATGGAGGTCTAGGGAACAAACTAAATACCTCCCCTTAATTGCTGCAGGTCATTTGTAAACTGAGTAATATCGTCTAATCGTAGCCAGAATAAAGTTAAATAGACGTCGCCGGAATCCATCTTTCCCTAATCCTATGACTTAAATTGCTTCAAACTCCGTGTGTCCAGACATATTGGCTCGAACATTCCTTGAGTTTGGCCCTATCACTCTTTCAACTTTGGGGGAGGCACTCATCACAGGGAGTTTTGCCTTTTGTCTCCCTCATCCACATAGAAAGAAAAATAACAGTAGGGGTTAAGGGGAGGTTTTTAGTGTGTTTCCTAGACTTCCATCAAGCTTGAAATTTTACACCCCCTTGACCCCCTTTCAAGATAAATTTGTACATTTTTCGGTAGAAAAATGTCCCGGCCAAAGGCCGGTTCCTCTTAAATTACAGGGTCGCTATCGCTCGCCAGGACAAAATCGACACCTAAATGGGACGACCGGTCTTAAAAGTCATATGAATGGGGTGAAATGTCTTAAAATCGCCAAACTAATGGGGGCAAACATCTTAAAATCTCAAAAACAATGGGGCTAAACATGAGGGAGAAAGGGGTAGAAAGAAAAAAATCCCTCGAGTGGAAATCTCCCCTTAAAAGTGAGATAATTTGAAGGCTGTTAATTGTTTCTTGAGACTGGACCCAATCGTCTCATCGTAACCAGAATAATGCAAAGTCTCCGGTATAGAAGGGGTTAAGAAAAAAACTGGCGCTCGAACTCTCTTTCTCCCTCTCTCTCTTTGGCTTGTATCCATTCGGCCCCATTCAGCCTACTGTTTTAAGATGTTTACCCTCATTCAGGTGTCAATATTTTCCTGGCGAGAGGTAGCGAGCCAGCATATATATATTTTTGTTTTGACAGCAAGCTAAATTTGTACATTTTTCGATAGAAAAATGTCTCCGGCGAAGCCGGATTTCTCTATACAATGCTGGCTCGCTATCGCTCGCCAGGAAGAAATCGACACCTAGATGGGGATAAACGTCTTATAACAGTTGGCTGAATGGGGCCGAATGGATACAAGCCAGGGAAAGAGAGAAAAGGAGAGAAAGAGAAAAAAAGCCGGTGACCCCCTCCTTATGGAAAAAAAGGCGCTTGAGTGATTCCACATTCCATTACACCACCCACACAGTTCCTACATTTACCTACCCTATTCAACATCTGACAGACATTAATACAGTTAAAGGCTAAATAAATGGTCTACCAGCTTCCATTTCTTTCCACAACCTATTCATCTGACAGACATTAATACAGTTAATACGATCTACCAGCTTCCATTTCTTTCCAGACCTCGGCATGGTTCACCCGGCAGGCGCCATGGCTTTGTTTATGTTGAGGCTCGCGGGCCTCATCTCCCTCGAAAATGCTATCCAGGACCAGGAGGCCAATCTGACGCAAGCAGATCTCGAAGCGGCGCAGTCGGATTTGCTCTACGCCCGAACGCACTTGAACCTCTCGGAGTCCGACCTGGATTTCGCGCGCAAGTACTGGAATAATGTCGCTCAAAATCATTCTTTCATCACGACCCAAACGCCTTATAACCTAACACAGTCGTACATGGATGTAATGAACGCGACGCAATCTTCCCCGGGAGAAAATGTAGATGAACGGACGAGAGATGGAAGCGTCGGGAGCCGAAGAACGGGAGGGAGAAATGGCAGCGGAGGATATGACCGAGTGAGAGGGATTGAACGAGCGGGGAGAAGAAGGCAAGGAGTGGGTGGAAGGATGGCAAATGGGAGCCTACAACCGCTACCAACTCCGGTTGCCTTAACGAACGCGAGACGTCATCAGGGGAGTCTTGGGGGAGGAGGATCGACGTTACAGAACAGAGACGAGGAAGAAGATACGAGTCAAAGTAGTGAGGGTATTGGACGCAGGTTTGGGAGCCACAGCCAATCACAGTCAAGCCTTGATTCTACGCACGGTGACGATAGCCAATTGCAATCCAGCTCCAGCTTAGATTCCACCCAATCACAGTCTCAATCGGGGTTCCAGTCAATCCACACTAGCCAATCACAGTCTAGACCTAACTTCCAATCTGTCCAATCACAGTCTGGATCTAACTTCCAATCTCTCCAATCACATTCTACTCTCCAATTATCCCATTCGGACAATAGCCAATCACTAGCCGCCTCTACCCAATCCCCATATCCAACCATCCATCATCGAATCCCTTCAGTGCCTCGCTTGGAATCCCTAATCGAAGGAGACGATTTGGCCGGCATTATCGACGGCTCCAAGATGGGTACTCTTGACGCGGCCCAGGAGTATTTGGCAGAGTCCCAGATCTTACGCTCCAATCAACAGCTTTCAGAAATCTTTGCTAGTGCCGAAGCCATTGCCACTATCTCACCTGTTCCAACGCTATCATCTCGGAGTCTGATCGGAGCAGTCCCTCTCCGACCACCTAGGCCAACGCAACATTCCAGCGACAATATCCGGGTCCATCGGCTTTCTAGCGAGACAGTAGGAGCTAGCCAGACTGAGACTTCTCCTAGTCAAAGTTCGAACAATCCTAATCGAAATAATCAGGGAACGAATCAGACAAATCAAAATGTGAATCACCCAAATCATGGAAGGCATCCACCACACCAAAGCCCGAACCACCCTAATCATGGGACTAACGGACATCAACAGAGTACCGATCGACCAACCCAAGGCACAGATCATCGCGCTACATCTCAAACCAGTCACACAAGTTATAACTCTAATTCTGCCAACCATAGCTCGAATTCAAATCCCGATAATCAAACCACACCTGCGAATTATGATGCAGATCAACGGCAAGCAAACGCAGACCCTTCAAGCAACCCACCGCCAACGGATCAACACCAGTCATCTGTTGCTTCCAATGGGCGAGTGAACCCATTGGCATGGCCTGACCCTATGACGATCCCCAGGCAACGAAAGCTCCCACCAGCGCGACCCATTCCGCCGAACCACCGACAGCCCAACCGTACGCCACCTGAAGACCCCCAGCTGAGGAACAATCCCTATCCTTATGGGCCCAGGCTACTTCCAGTTCCCTATGGCCCCCTGACCCCCAATCTGCCCGCGGAAGAAGGAGGAGAGGCGGACGTGGTCGAGTACATTAACTACGAGGACGAGTACATCTACGGGGAAGAGGAGGCAGATCCATACGACGGGTGAGTTCTGGATTACGGGCTGGCCAAGAAGAGACTATTCAAAGCTAAAATACTGTCCTTTCTTTTTAGTCTATATTACTATTAAATTAACAAAGGTATAATTATTTTTGTTTATAGTTTTTTAAATAGTTTATATTATACATAGCAAAGCAATGCAATTTCATACGAATTTTCCTGCATTCCTTCTCATATTCACTCTAGTCATAAAACAAATTGCACAGGTTTGCCTTCCTGCTTGGTTAGCTATACAAAAAAGTAAGATATGTCAAGGTACCGGTATGCAATGAGTGTATCAATATGGTCAACAATAATAGTCTATTAATTGCCGGAATATGAGGATAAAATACGTCACAGGCACTGTATGTGTTAACCCCGCGTTATGTCTCCCTCGCCCCTCCAGCATATCGGTGCAGACCAGGGAGCCTCCGGTACTGTTCGTGTTCAACAAACCCGGGTATTCTCCACAACCACCGACCACCATGGGACCCCCTATGTAAGTACCTCAATCGTCCTGACTGTTGGTGATTCGAGCCCCACTGAGAGTATAAAATTCTACAGTAGCTCACGTGTATTGGTGAGATATACTTTATATTTATATTGTATATTTAAATATAATATATATATATATATATATATATATATATATAATATAATATATATATATATATATATATATATATATATATAATATGTGTGTGTGTATGTGTATGCAAGTCTATGTGTATATATTGTAATTGAGTGTGGGTGTTTGTGTGTGTATATTATATACTGTATATGTGTATATACAGTATATATATGTGTGATAATATTAACCAATTACCCCTACCAACCCCCCTTCCCCCAGCCGGGCCCCCACCCCCAGCGACCCTTGGGACTGCGCCCCCAGATGCCCCAGGTAGGTGCAACTATTAACCCTTTCAGTACCAGTCACGTCCTTTTTATTGTATTCTGGCTACTATTAGACGATTTAATTTAATTTAGGACAGACCCTTAATAATGAAAAGAGACAGAATATCTCAATTAACCCAAGAACGGCGAAGCCGTGGTAGTTCAGCCGTGGTAGTTCAAAGTGCCCGCCATGCGAAGGTATTTGCTTCAATTCTGACGAAAAACACCATATTTACCATATTCAACATAATTACTTCCCCATTTGCGCCTATTTTACTATTATTATGAACATCCTTATTATTCTCTCCTTTGGGCTCCTCCGACCATAAACTTATCTCTGTCACCTGTCCTATCTCTCCAGTACAGCCACCCGATCCTCCTAGCCGGCGGCGCTTGTGGCACTTTGGCGCTGCCGACTGGGAGACTCTTCGGCAGTACTTCTTTGATTTCCCATGGAATTATTTCTGCTTCCATGGCCGAGGACCCTCGGAGAGTGCTGAAAGCATTACCGAGGTAATCCTATCGGGCATGGAAGCATACATTCCATTCTCTTTCTCTCAGACTAATGCTAAAAAATCTTGGTTTACTCACGCCTGTTCTACTGCTGTCCGCAATAAGGAGGAAGCATTCAAACGGTACCGACGCCTTAAAACTCAAGACTCTCATTCTTCATATGTTTCTGCCCGGAATCAAGCCAAATCTGTTCTTCGACTTGCCAAACACTCTTTCATCAATAATAAATGCACTGAACTATCCAACTCTAGCTCTTCCCAAGCTTTCTGGCATCTAGCCAAAAACCTCTCCAACAATTTCTCTTCCTCGTCTTTTCCCTCCCCTTTCCCACTCTGATGGCACAACCATCACTTCTTCCTCTGACAAAGCTAAACTCTTCGCTCAAACTTTTGCTAGAAACTCCACCTTGGATGATTCCGGTGCTATTCCTCCCTCTCCACCCTCCTCTCTCTTACTTATGCCTAATATCCTAATCTCTTCTAAAGATGTACTTTCTACCCTCTCTGGGCTTAACACTAATAAGGCGTACGGTCCGGACGGTGTTCTTCCTGTTGTTCTCAAAAACTGTGCTTCCGTGCTGATTCCCTGCCTAGGCAAACTCTTTCGTCTCTGTCTATCCTCTAACGTCTTCCCTTCATGCTGGAAGTTTGCTCACATTCAACCTGTCCCAAAGAAGGGTGACCGCTCTCAACCCTCCAACTATCGTCCAATTGCTCTTATCTCTTGTCTTTCTAAAGTTTTTGAAACTATTCTTGCTTCCAAATTTCTTAAGCATTTCTCTTCTCATAATCTGCTCTCAGATCGCCAGTATGGCTTCCTTAAGGGTCGCTCTACTGGTGATCTTCTTTCATATCTTACTAACTCTTGGTCATCCTCCTTTCGGGACTTCGGTGAGACTTTTTCTATTGCACTAGACATATCGAAAGCCTTCGATAGAGTCTGGCATAAATCTTTAATTTCTAAACTACCCTCCTTCGGTTTCTATCCCTCCATCTGTGCCTTTGTCTCTAATTTCCTTTCCGGCCGTTCCATAGCTGCGGTTGTGGACGGCCATTGTTCACTTCCTCACCCTATAAACTCCGGTGTTCCTCAGGGCTTTGTCCTATCTCCTATTCTCTTTCTAATTTTTATAAATGATCTCCTTAACTGTACCTTAATTCCCATCCATTCATACGCAGACGACTCAACCTTACACTACTCCATTAGTTTTTCAGAACGCCCCAGCCAGCAATCCCTTAACGACGAACGTAATGAAGCCATAGAACTCTTAAATTCTGATCTAAATACTATTTCCAATTGGGGCAGAGAAAACCTTGTTAACTTTAATGCTTCTAAAACCCAATTTCTCCATCTATCTACCCGTCAGGATCTCCCAGCGGACTATCCCTTATTCTTCAACAATACAAAAATCAACCCTTCATCTTCTCTCAATATTCTTGGTGTCTCTTTTTCTTCTGCTCTCATTTGGAAGGACCATATTACCAGTCTTGCTAAGGCAGCCTCCCAGAAGCTGGGTGTGCTCAACCGCCTTAGGGGGTTCTTTTCCCCTGCACAGCTTCTTGCTCTGTACAGGGGCACAGTGCGCCCTTGTATTGAGTATTGTTCACATGTGTGGGGAGGTTCCTCTCACACCGCTCTCCTAGACAAAGTTGAAAGGAAGGCCTTTCGTATCATTAACTCCCGTCCACTCACCAACTCTCTGCAATCTCTCTCTCTCCGCCGCAATGTTGCATCTCTCTCGCTATTCTATCGCTACTATAATAATCAGTGTTCCTCAGAGCTATCCCAGTGCATACCACCTCCTTTACGTAGGGCACGTGGTACCCGTCTTGCAACTCAATCCCACCCCTACTCTGTGCAACTCTCCAACCCAAGAGTGAAACGTTACTCTCAAACTTTCTTCTACTCAACATCTGAGCTCTGGAACTCTCTCTCAGAATCAGTCTTTCCCTCTTCCTATGACTTAAATTGCTTCAAACTCCGTGTGTCCAGGCATTTTGGCTCGAACGTCCCTTGATTTTGGCCCTGTCACTCTTTCAACTATGGGGGAGGCACTCGCTATAGGCAGTTATGCCTTTTGCCTCCCGCAATCACATAGAAGAAAAAAAAAAAAAAAAAAAAAAAAAATATATATATGAACATTGAAGAGCAATATTTATTATCATTTATTACCTCACGTCTCTAATTCCACAGCTATACTCTACTGGACTGGAACACGGACTACGACGTGCGACGCTACCCGGCGACGCTCTGGGTATCCACGGTGATCATCTCAGACAATCGGGTGCTGGCGGAGCTGGAGGGGTATATGAGGGTGCAGGACTACTTCTATGGACTCAATGATCAAGGTATGAGGGTGCAGGACTACTTCTATGGACTCAATGATCAAGGTATGAGGGTGCAGGACTACTTCTATGGACTCAATGATCAAGGTATGAGGGTGCAGGCAGGACTACTTCTATGGACTCAATGATCAAGGTATGAGGGTGCAGGACTACTTCTATGGACTCAATGATCAAGGTATGAGGGTGCAGGACTACTTCTATGGACTCAATGATCAAGGTAAGGCCGGTGTCACACAAGCACATTCACGGAGGATGTATCGAAGTCACGGTATCCAAGTCAAAAAGTAACCAAAATCGAGTCTACTATCTGACATATTTCGCTTTCATCATGACTGTATTTTGTATCGTAGAGCTCCGAATTGTATACAGGTAAATATAACATTAATGAATTCCTAGTGCCAGGCAACAAACGCCATATGGCACCCTCTCAATGCTCTTTGGAAAGTATATACAAGGATTTTAGGATTCAGGGCAACACAAAAATGGTCCTATGTTTACAAGTTACCCTCTTCTTCCCCTCCAGGCTTGGTGATCAATCTGACGGTGCCGTTTGTGACACAGATCAAGATGGGTCGCCATCCTGGAGTTCTGCACGAGACCAACGACTACACTGTGTCACTCTACGTCCAATCTGGTTACTATGTGAACAATCAACTACCCACGCCCATCAGTAACGAGGTGATTAGGTGGTTAGTAGTGTCATTAGAGGAGTAGTTAGGTCATTAAGTTAATATTCTAAACTATGACTACACCGTGTCGCTCTATGTCCAACCCGGCTACTACCTAACAATCAACTACCTATGCCCATCATTAACAAGGTGATTAGGTCGTTAGTAGAGTCATTAGAAGAATAGTTAGACCATTAAGTAAATGTTCTAAGCAACGACTACACTCTCTTGCTCTACGTTCAACCTGGCTACTAACTTAACAACCAACTACCCACGCCCATCAGTAATAAGGTGATTAGGTTGTTAGTACAGTCATTAGAGGAGTAAAGTAGTTAGGTCATTAAGTAAATGTTCTAAACAACGACTACAGTTCAACTCGGCTACTATCTTAACAGTCAACTAACCACCAGTAAAACTACCCATCTCCCCTTAACCTCAACAGTCCATCAGTCTCCCCTTAACCTCAACAGTCCATCAGTCTCCCCTTAAGAATCTCCCCTTAATTGCAGGTGTTGGTGGATGAACTGCAAGAAAAGACGGTGTTCGTTCACAGCTTCGAGGCCAATGTGTGGGACGTGACGGAGAGGTTCCTAGAGGCCAAGGTTCAGAGCCTCATGACCCAGCTGCGACAGAACGGAGAGGCCTTCCTGGATCGATATTACTACCTTGCATCGTATAGCAGGTAGGTTATAAGAAAATATATACGTGTTATTTGACAAGAAGTATAAGACAATGAAGTAAATTATATAAGGAGAGAGGGTAGATAGGTTCAAGGATTCATCACAAAGCTGTGACAGAATGGAGAGGCCTTTCTGGATCAATATTACTACCTTGCGTTGTATAGCAGGTGATTTATAGGAAAATAGATGAAGTTAATTGAATAATAGCGGATTAATCCGCTACATCCCTATTCTGCTATATCCCGTTTTATAAAGTCTTGCGATGCAAGGGCTACCACATTTCGGCCGGCAAAGTACCACTTCAGAACATTCCTGTGTTTGGTATGCTTCCAGCCAGGGCCCCACTGGGATAAATAAAATAGCAAAACATTGGTGGAACTGCCATGCAGGTGAGGGACTGCTCTGGGTCTGATCCTTCAGTGTTAATGGTCATAATTCACTTAGTGGAAATGGCAATGTGGAGTGGGTCAGTGGAGGCATGTCTGGGAGCCTGGAGGTAGTTTTTGTCATGGCCAGACCTTTTGAGGTGCTTCCTCTGGAAGCTGGGCGTCAGATTGATGATGATGATGATGATGAATGTACCACTGTACGGGGAGGGGATTCCACTCTGCTTACGCAGAGTTGATTAAACCAAATATCCTAATAACCTATAATCTGAGTATCTACATCTATCTCTCTCTCTCCCTCAACAGACCAGAACTATACCAGATGGTGTATTACGAGGTGTGGATCTACGCTACTAACTTCAGGGATCCACAACAGATTACCAAGGGTCTTATTAGCCCTCGGGAGTCACCGGCTAACAGGATCACCATGAAGACTAGGAATAAACTGTGTAGAGGTAGGTCAACATTATAACAATATTGATGATAGGAATAGTACTAGTAATAGTAATAAACTGTGTAGAGGTAGGTCAACATTATAACAATATTGATGATAGGCATAGTACTAGTAATAGTAATAATACAAATAATCTAATATATAAATTTAACTTCCAAAACCAAACACCTCCCAATGAAATTAACCCATGAACTGCTAGAATCTGTGCAAAATATAAGGTCAACTTGAGGGAGGGAGGAGGGGGTGGGAGTATAAAGGGGGGGAGGAATGTGGTATGGAGAGATGCCACTACTTTCTATGTGTCACCTAATTTTGAGACATTTCCCAGCACTGGCACAGTATTTGAAGGGTTGTTTTTACACATGTTAAACTACTGTGCTTCCAGAAGGACCGTCACAGTCCCTGGGTTAACCCCTACTGTGCCGTAGGATACAGTAATAAAAGTCCCCCCCAGTCCCAAGCAATGTGGCCAAAATGGCAAGATAGAACAACCTTTCTAGAATTAATGAATGGGGACAAAAGAATCTAGTTTCCTTTAATGAACAGAAAACCAAATACATTCAATTTTCTAACCGACAGAATCTCACTGACTCCCATATATTTTTTAATTATGTAAATATTCCCACTTCCCCTAGTATTGACATTCTCGGTGTAACATTAACTACTAACTTGAGCTGGACACATTATGTTAGAAGCATTGCTAAGAATGCCTCTAAAAAACTGGGACTCCTGTACAGAGTTCGAGAATTCTTCACTGACGAGCAGTTGGCCGTAATATAAAAGTCATGTGCGTTCTCAGATGGATTACTGTTCACCTCTGTGGGGTGGAAGTGAGTGGTTGCATTGAGGCAGTTGGACAAAATTCAAAATAAAGCTATTAGATTAATCAATAACCCTGCAATCACACAGGACCTTCCTACATTATCCATACGAAGAAACGTTGCATCCCTTGCATTATTCTACAGATATTTTCACAGCAATTGTTCCGAGGAACTTGCTTCAATTGTGCCGCTTCTCCACATCTTTCCCCATAGAACTAGGGCAGCTGAGAGTGCCCATGAATTTTCACTTTCTCCTCCACAATGCAGAACTTCTGCTTATCAGAATTCATTTATCCCCAGAGCTACTACTCTTTGGAATTCACTTCCCTCGAATTGCTTTCCACAAACTTACAATCTACAAATGTTTAAATCCAGTTGTTACAAACATTTTATGAATGGAGGATGCCTTTAGGCACATGGACCTTTTTGTTTTATCTGTGTTTGTCCTTCCTCCGTTCATTGTCTCTTAAAAAAAAAAAAAAAAAAAAAAACTCCCACCTCAAAAGATGAAGGAATACTGGCTCTCCCAGCCTGCAGAGGGTTGGATATAAGCTGAGAAGTGTTGCCAACTCTAGAGCAGTGCTCAAACGGTCGTGGTACCAGGCACTGCCTGATACTGGCAGTTACAAGGAAAGTACATTACTGACGGCTCCCTGCCGTCGCTGGGACTGGGGAGTGATTTATCTACTGACGGCTCCCTGCCATCGCTGGTACAGAAGGGGTTAAGGAAATAATACAATAATGAATAAAATAATTGTAATAGTAACAGAAATAATAATAGTAGACAGCTTTGCCGTTTGTACCCTTATTACACATGAAAAACACCGAAACAACTAAAAAATCTTAAAAACCCTAGAAATCCCCTAAAAATCCTTAAAAAACCTATAAACTCTAGATAATTCATAAAAAACCCTAGAAAAATCCCTAAAACCCCTAAAAACATACTTTCAGGGGTGGAGTGTCCCAAGTTCGAAGTACTGCGGACCTACAAGTACGGGATTCAGAAGCGGCGATACTTCGACGGCCTGTTCGCCTCCACGTCGCCGCGAGAATGCCAGTTCACCACTATGAGCGTCTGGAAGGGATTCATGCCACTACATCTATATAAACATGGTGCGTTACTTGATTTTAAGACGCTTCACTCCATTAGTTAGGCGATATTGATTTGATGTTTATATTTATTTTATTTTAAGATGTTTTAAACCATTTGTTTGCGATATTGATTTTATAAAAGCTGCTACATCTCTATAAACATGGTGCATTACTTGATTTTAAGACGTTTTACCCCATTTGTTTGGCGATATTTATTTTATGTTTATATTATATTTGATTTTAAGACGTTTTACTCCACTACCTTGGCGATATTGATTTTATGTTGATAATATATTGACTTATTCATATCTATCATGTCGCTACATCTCTATAAACATGGGGCGTTACTTGATTTTAAGACGTTTTACCCCATTAGTTTGCGATATTGGTTTTATAGAAGCCGCTACATCTCTATAAACATGGTGCGTTACTTGATTTTAAGACGTTTCACCCATTAGTTTGTCGATATTAACATTATATTTATATTATGTCGACTTATTTATATCCATCATCCGGCTACATCTCTACAGGCATAGTGCATTACTCTCTCTCTCTCTCTCGTATGAAACTGCTTGAAATGGTATGTACCGGTATGTATGTATGTATGTATGAATGTATTACTACTATTCCTATCATTATTATCACTATCCTCTCCGCAGGCATAAATTCCCACATGGAGGTGATCGAAGCGACTCGACCCATCGCCCTCGTTCACGTGCGGAATTCTCAACAGGCCGAACCCGAGTGCCCCCAGAACCTCACCATGTCTCTCTACCTTCCACACAGACTACATTCCAACCCTCCTATTACTGGATATGACGCCGTGAGTAGATTTTGAGTTACAATAGATAGAGAGAGCCATAGGTAGTTAAATAATTCAACGACATATGCCACTCTTAAAATCTGGGTCGATATATATATGTATTTATTATTTCTTTTTAGTTTTCTCCGTACACCACCATCAAGTTTAAAAAAACATCTCCTAGATCCCCCTTCTAGTTAAATTTGTAAATTTTTCGGTAGAAAAATGTCCCGGCCAAAGGCCGATTCCTCTTCAAATACAGGCCCGCTATCGCTCACCAGGAAAAAATCGACACCTATATGGCACGAAAGGTCTTATTATTGAGAAAGTAATGGGGTGAGAGGTCATTACATCAACGACATACGCAACTCCCAATAGGCCTAACCACTGTACCCCCAGAACATCACCATGTCTCTCTACCTTCCTCACAGACTACATTCCAACCCTCCCATCACCGGATATGCTGCCGTGAGTAGATTTTAACCCTTTGAGTACCAGGCGTCGCTAATGTATGTAACCCACAGTACCAGAGACGCAATGGTTATGTTCGCCTTAGTTACTCTAGTCCTATGGCACCTAGAGGGTTCAGATGTGTATGGGAACTGATTTAGTATACCACGGAACAATACCGATGGTTGGCAACCCTCCTAGTCCAGCTGCGTGCGTGTGGTCCTGCGCGGGAGAGATTTTCCAGTATTTTGTCTACCCATCATCCCATGTTAACTGCGACTTTCCGCCACCCCTCAGGACCCCTATACCTAGGTGAGCGGTTTTATGTTGTTTTTCCTTCATTACTAACCCATCCCATGTGTTTTCAGGAAAAACAAAAATTAACAAGTGGCTGGTCCAGGAGTGTACTTTATTATTAAATCGCTTGGGGTCCACCGGGTTAAGAGTTATAGTAGAGAGAGATATATAGGTACTTAAGGGGGAAGGGTTTACTGTTCGATTTATCTATGCATTTACTATTTCTCAGCAGCCGTCCGTCCACATCACCACCATGGAGGATGTGATCGTGTATGCCTATACCGTCGGAGGGTACCTACTGGAACCAACTCGGGTGCGGCAGGAACTATCAGACATGAAGTACCGACTGACGGAGTTCGGGGCGTGTTATAAGGACGATGAACATTATGTGGTCATCTACGACTTTATTGTAAGGTATGACAAAAACAAAATTATGTGCCAGTACCAGCGACGGCTCTCGTTCGTCATGGTTTAGATGCTTATGTTCTGGGTGTGGTGTCCCGAGTTCGAATCCCGGGAGGACCAATTGCTTTCATTAGTTTATTCAAGTACATTGGGGTTTGTAATTGATGATTAATGTTAAGAACGGGGTGTTACCTATATACGATCCTTGTTGTTGCTGGTCCCCAGGTTGTCTGATCGAACAGCCTCACGGTCCTGAGCAAGGCCAAGACCATAACCGAGCGCCCCCCCAGAATCCTCCCAGCTTTACAACTAAGAAAGCCCAGGTGACCGAAGCCACTCCCAGGCGAGGAGCTGAGGAGGGTGCGGAAACGCGGGACACCGAAGCCCCACCCAGATCCCTGTGCTCCTTAAAAATTATGAAGGGAAAGTTGAGGGGCAAAGGAAAAAAATGTGACGCTTTGGCCAAAATCTAGCAGGAGCTGCTGAAATGACTTGGAGGCACTGCTGTGATTAGTTGGCAACACTTATCATGGTCCCTCTGAGCTACTGTGAGCCGGTTGAGTCAGTTACCCACCAACTCTTGAGCTGAGAGGATGTTGTCTCATTTCCTTTGTCAACAAATCTGGTACTGGAGGCTACTTTTTAATCTACTATGCCATGGTATGGCAAGGGTTAACTTTTGTGTTTTTTTTTTTACATATTTTCATTTTTAGTAAGATAGGATAATATATATATATATATACCGTATATATATATATATAATATATATATATATATACCGTATATATACGGTACATAACATATGTCTCTTCTTCTTACAGAGTGGTTATAATATAGCATCTACAATACAATTGTCTCTCTCAATAAAAGTACTCCTAATATTAATCTCTACAATCGTCTCTCTTTCACAATATATCTTAATACAGTACCGGTACTTATCTATCCTTTCCCTTCCCCAGATACCACGGAAGGCAAAATGAGATATGGATCGTCGCTGAAAACTGCAAAGCCACTCCCAACGGCTGAAGGAACCATTACCCCCTTCTGTACCGGCGACGTCTGTTATATTTTATTGTATAGGTACCGCCAACGAACTTGACAATAATCTTCACCCCTTAACTTCTCATAACTCAAAAGGACCTAGAGAAAACTGGCTGTAAATATCCACACCTGTTTCCTGGTGGACTCTTCCCAAATGATAGAAACGTCAGCCCGATTACTTTCATTCATTTCGAGTTATAAGAAGTTAAGGGGTCACCCCGACCCAAATAAGAGAAAATGGGATCCAACAAAAAACGGGCGTAATTTTTATTTTATTATTTGTTTCTCTTTCGGTAAATAAATACAAATAATAAACAAATAAATATATAAATCAAAATCTTCCCTTTAGCAACATTATTATTATTATTATTATTATTATTATTATTATTATTATTATTATTATTATTATAATTTATTTTGGCTCACTTTAAACGCATTTTTGTACTGAGCTTATGGGAAAGGAATCAAAAGGAGGTCTAAGGAACAAACTAAAAACCTTCCCTTAAAGGGGGATGGGCCGTTTTTCTGGACCACTTTCTCCCTCATGTTTAGCCCCATTAGTTTTCAGATGTTAAGATGTTTGCCCCATTAGTTAGTCGATTTTAATACCTTTCGGCCCATTTCTTCGTCAATATTTAGACCTTTCGTGCTATTTAGGTGTCAATTTTTTCCCCTGGCGAACGATAGTGAGCCTGTAATGTTGGAAGAACCGGCCTTCGGCCGGGAAAATTTTCTACCGAAAAATATACAAATTAATCTAGAAGGGGGATCTAATGGATGTTTGTTTTAATTTGATGGAGGTCTAGGGAGGAATCTAGAAAAATAATGAATACATGCAAAAATCGCCCAAAAAGTGAACCATCCTCCCTTATATAATACGGTTGCAATGCCTTTATATACCGGTATACTGTATATACCGGTATACTGTATATACCGGTATACTGTATATACCGGTATACTGTATATACCGGTATACTGTATATACCGGTATACTGTATATACCGGTATACTGTATATACCGGTATACTGTATATACCGGTATACTGTATATACCGGTATACTGTATATACATAAAATACAATTGAACATACTTTCTATCTATAAAAAAATAAATTTGTATTGCAATTCTATTATTTAACCCATTGGCTGCGGGAGACGTTCCGGAATGCACGTGGCAATTTATAGCAATTTACAAGCTTTTAAAGCCTGTGGAGACGAGTCCGAGTGAGCGGGAGCGCGGCAGGCCCCCGTCCGCTCTCCAACCAGGCGGCCGTGACACTGAGAGGTATGAAGTATATCCCGCTAGACTCTGCAACACTGCCAAAGGCATATGTAGCACGACATTAGCGATATTCGCTCAATATTAGCGAATGTCTATGGTAGTGCTGCGGAATAACCCGGCGTGCTACAAACCTTGTTCTGGTGTTATTTTGAAGCTATATTCTTCTAGGTTTTGGCTGAATACATTTTATTTCATGCAGACACTTGCTCAATCATTCAGGAGTGCCTGAATTAGCCCTAATATAGCGGAGATATGCCCGCAGCGTAAGTGTTAACATATTCCCTATCCATAAAAAAACATATACATTATTATTGCCATTATTGTTACGTTTGTTTTGGAGTGATTGTATGCTGGGTTGATGTGAAAAACTAGTTGAATAGTGTAAGGTAGAGTCATTAGCATATGAGTGGATAGGACTGGAGGTACAGTTGAGTAGATCATTAACCCATTCGCTGCGGGTGATGTTCTGGAACGTCCTGGCAAGTTACAGCAATTTCCAGGCTTTAAAAGCCTGTAAAAACCGTAAAAATTGAGTGTCAGTGGGCGGGAGCGTGAGGGGCCCACCTCCGACCCCTCAGAGCAGCGAGCGGCTCACTGAGGTTGACTGTCTCTCGCGCGGGTCTCTCTCTGTCTCTCACAACAGTGTAGCCAAGCGAGCGAGTGCTACCAAATAGCGGGTTTCCCGCGTTTCACTGGCACCGCTGCGGGTGAACCAGACCACGTACGAGGCCCGTTCTGGTCTCATTTTGAAGCTATTTTCGCCTAGTTTTCGGCAGAATACTGTTTATTTAATGCAGATGCTTGATTTATCATTCAGGAGTGCTTGAATATGCCCTAAATAGCCCAAACATAGCTGCAGCCAATGGGTTAATGAATATTAGGAAGAGAATTGGAGATAGGACAGACATTATTACAGCAAAGAGCGAGCCAAACGTAATGACAGCTGGGACATGACTTATTAGTGCTATACTTACCCACCCTATTCAACATCTGACAAGACATTATTACAGCACAGAGCGAACCAAACGTAATGACAGCTGGGACATGACTTATTACCGCTACACTTACCCACCCTATTCAACATCTGACAGACATTATTACAGCACAGAGCGAGCCAAACGTAATGACGGCTGGGACATGACTTATTAGCGCTACACTTACCCACCCTATTCAACATCTGACAGACATTATTACAGCACAGAGCGAGCCAAACATAATGACAACTGGGACATGACTTATTAGCGCTATACTTACCCACCCTATTCAACATCTGACAAGACATTATTACAGCACAGAGCGAACCAAACGTAATAACAGCTGGGACATGACTTATTACCGCTATACTTACCCACCCTATTCAACATCTGACAGAAATTATTACAGCACAGAGCGAACCAAACGTAATGACAGCTGGGACATGACTTATTAGCGCTATACTTGCCCACCCTATTCAACATCTGACAGACATTATTACAGCACAGAGCGAGCCAAACGTAATGACAGCTGGGACATGACTTATTAGCGCTACACTTACCCACCCTATTCAACATCTGACAGACATTATTACAGCACAGAGCGAGCCAAACGTAATGACAGCTGGGACATGACTTATTAGCGCTACACTTACCCACCCTATTCAACATCTGACAGACATTATTACAGCACAGAGCGAATCAAACGTAATGACGGCTGGGACATGACTTATTAGCGCTACACTTACCCACCCTATTCAACATCTGACAGAAATTATTACAGCACAGAGCGAGCCAAACGTAATGACAGCCGAGACATGACTTATTAGCGCCACCGTACTCTCTCACACACGAAAAACAGCCAAACTACCCCTATTTTTTGCCAATTTTCCCCTTCAGTTGCACAATCGTTGCAATATAACCAGAAGGCGTACAGGGATGATTCAGGTGTCATTGCAATATAACCAGAAGGCGTACAGGGATGATTCAGGTGTCATTGCAATATAACCAGAAGGCGTACAGGGATGATTCAGGTGTCATTGCAATATAACCAGAAGGCGTACAGGGATGATTCAGGTGTCATTGCAATATAACCAGAAGGCGTACAGGGATGATTCAGGTGTCATTGTAATATAACCAGAAGGCGTACAGGGATGATTCAGGTGTCATTGCAATATAACCAGAAGGCGTACAGGGATGATTCAGGTGTCATTGCAATATAACCAGAAGGCGTACAGGGATGATTCAGGTGTCATTGCAATATAACCAGAAGGCGTACAGGGATGATTCAGGTGTCATTGCAATATAACCAGAAGGCGTACAGGGATGATTCAGGTGTCATTGCAATATAACCAGAAGGCGTACAGGGATGATTCAGGTGTCATTGGAAAGCTCTATTATCGCTATATATTATTATTATCATTCATATTATTGTTGTTCTTAATATTATGTTAGTATTATTATTATTGTTATTATTATATCATAAAGAAATTAATAACTAAATAAATGAATAATCAATGATGAAAATAAATCGATATCTGAATGGGGCCAATTGTCTTATTGCGATTATATTTACCCCTTTGATCCCCTAGGACTCAAAGGGGTAAATACGATCTCCATAAACCCTCTGAATCACACAGGTCCTTCTTAAACTGCATATAATCTATATAATATTTTCGATTGTCTGTCTGTCTGTGTGTGTGTCTGTGTTCGTGTTCTTTATGCATGGCCACAGTTTTTAAGCTAGAGCGTTCATACTTGGTATGCACAGTAAGGGGGTCCCTAGGCAGGTTTAAGCTAGAGCGTTCATACTTGGTATGCACAGTAAGGGGGTCCCTAGGCAGGTTTAAGCTAGAGCGTTCATACTTGGTATGCACAGTAAGGGGGTCCCTAGGCAGGTTTAAGCTAGAGCGTTCATACTTGGTATGCACAGTAAGGGGGTCCCTAGGCAGGTTTAAGCTAGAGCGTTCATACTTGGTATGCACAGTAAGGGGGTCCCTAGGCAGGTTTAAGCTAGTAGAGCGTTCATACTTGGTATGCACAGTAAGGGGGTCCCTAGGCAGGTTTAAGCTAGAGCGTTCATACTTGGTATGCACAGTAAGGGGGTCCCTAGGCAGGTTTAAGCTAGAGCGTTCATACTTGGTATGCACAGTAAGGGGGTCCCTAGGCAGGTTTAAGCTAGAGCGTTCATACTTGGTATGCACAGTAAGGGGGTCCCTAGGCAGGTTTATAGTGAAAACATAGAATTCCCTAGGGTGAAAGGGACGGAGAAAATGGGCGCGAAATCGGAAACATCGCTTTTGTTTTGTTTTTAAATGTCCGTTTGGGGCAGAAGGAGGACTCCGATCGAAAAGGTGTATGGAACGAAAGTTGTTCGCAAAATGGGGCTACGGATGAGGTCAGATCCAAAATCGGAGGTCATTTAGCGGCCAAGAGGTCGCCGTTTAATGAGGCACAGGGAGGTTATGGTAGTAGTAGTATTGTGATGATTGTGGTAGTAGTGATTGATGATGGTGATTATGGTAGTAATAGTGGTGGTAGTAGTGATGGTGATCATGGTGATTACCCGGGCAACGCCGGGTACCCCTGCTAGTTGTCTAATAATAGCCTGAATAGAAAGGTAAAAAAGAGAAAGAGAGAGCGAGAGAGAGAGATGACACACAAGCATCGCGCAGACTCCCTCATATCCCCCATCCCTCCCCCTCTCTCACTCACTCTCTCTCTCTCTCACATTCGCTGGCTCACTCTGCGCTCAAAAGGACGTTCGCTTACATCTCCCCTCTTCCATCTAAGGTAAGGTAGCTCTAATCTTTAAGTTTAGCCCCACTCTCTCTCTCACTATCTCTACTAGCTCTATCTTACATCTGAAGAGAGAGAGAGAGAGAGAGGGAAGAAGGAAGGAGGGAATGGAGAGAGAGAGGGAGACCTGTTGAGCTAGGAATGGTATGGATGGAAGGAAGGAATGAAGGGAGGAAGGGAGGACGGTAGGAAGGAAGGTAGGTAGGTAGGTAGGTAGGTAGGTAGGTAGGTAGGTAGGTAGGTAGGTAGGTAGGTAGGTAGGTAGGTAGGTAGGTAGGTAGGAAGGAAGGAAGGAAGGAAGGAAGGAAGGAAGGAAGGAAGGAGGGAGGGAGGGAGGGAGGGAGGGGAGGGAGGGAGGGAGGAAGGGAAGGAAGGAAGGAAGGAAGGAAGGTAGGAAGGAAGGAAGGGAGGAAGAAAGGGAGGGAGGAAGGAAGGAAGGAAGGAAGGAAGGAAGGTAGGTAGGAAGGAAGGAAGGAAGGTAGGTATGTAGGTAGGAAGGAAGGAAGGAAGGAAGGAAGGAAGGTAGGTAGGTAGGTAGGTAGGTAGGTAGGTAGGTAGGTAGGTAGGTAGGTAGGTAGGTAGGTAGGTAGGTAGGAAGGAAGGAAGGAATGAAGGAATTTAAGGAAGGAACAGCTGACCTCTGTAACTCTCTCCCAGAATCAGTCTTTCCCTCTTCCTATGACTTAAATTGCTTCAAACTCCGTGTGTCCAGGCATATTGGCTCGAACGTCCCTTGATTTTGGCCCTGTCACTCTTTCAACTATGGGGGAGGCGCTCGCTATAGGAAGTTCTGCCTTTTGCCTCCCTCAATAAAAAAATAAAAAAAAATAAAACAAATAAATAAATACGAATACGAATAATACGTAATCGATCACTCAATAAATACATGATGAATAATAAATAATAATACATCTATTGGGAACGTTTCAACCCTTCTCATATTTACCTCTCTATCCTAATATTAAGGGGAGGTATTTAGTGTGTTCCCTAGACCTCCATCAAGCTTAAAATTATTCCCCCTTGACCCCCTTTCAAGATAAATTTGTACATTTTTCGGTAGAAAAATTTCCCGGCCGAAGGCCGGTTCCTCTTAAATTACAGGCTCGCTATCGCTCGCCAGGAAAAAATCGACACCTAAATGGTACGACAGGTCTTAAAATTGACAGAAATCGGGCGAACGTTCCTAAAATCGCCAAACTAATGGGGTGAACATCTTAAAAACTCAAAAGCAATGGGGCTAAACATGAGGGAGAAAGAGGTTAAGAAAAAAAAATCCCTCAAGTGGATATCTCCCCTTAAGGGGGTAGTGCTTGGTTTTTGATCGGTATATTTTTGTATTTGTGAGTTTCCTTGCTAGACCTCCATCAAGCTTAAAGAAACACCCCCTAGACCCCCTTCAAGCTTAAAGAAACACCCCCTAGACCCCCTTTCATGATAAATTTGTACATTTTTCGGTAGAAAAATGTCCCCCTTTGAAAATAGCAGGCTTGGTTTCGCTCGCCAGACAAAACAAATGACACCTAAAGGACACACAAGCTCTTAACATTGACAAAGAAATGGGGCAAAAGGTCTCAAAATGGGGCAAAAGGTCTCAAAATCGCCAAACCAACGGAACGAACGTCTTAAAATCTCAAAACGAATGGGGCTAAACATGAGGAAGACGGGGTACCAGAAAAACGACCCATCTCCCCTTAAGAGATGTTATTGCTAATTTACTATCAATATACTTTTTGGCGATTTCAAGACCTTTCGCCCCCATTTCTTTGTCAATTCCTATAAGACCTTTCGTATCCTTTAGGTGTCGCTTTATTCCTGACGAGCGACAGCGAGCCTGATATTTGTACGTGGTGTCCCAGGTTCGAATCCCAGGAGGACCATATGCTTTCATTAAGGGGGGATGGGCAGGTTTTCTGGACTCCCTTCTCCCTCATGTTTAGCATATTAGTTTGAGATATTAAGACGTTCGGCACATTAGTTTGAGATATTAAGACGTTCGGCACATTAGTTTGAGATATTAAGACGTTTGGCACATTAGTTTGAGATATTAAGACGTTCGGCATATTAGTTTGGCGATTTTTAAAACTTTCGCCTCATTTCTTTGTCAATATTAAGACCTTTCGTCCTATTTAGATGGCAATTTTTTCCTAGCGAGCTATAGCGAGCCTGTAATTTTAGAGGGAATCGGCCTTCGGTCGATACATTTTTATACCGAAAATGTACAAATTTGGACTTGAATGGAGGACAAAAATCGAAAAAATCGACACCTAAATGGCACGAAAGGTCTTAATATTGGCAAATAAATGGGGCGAGACGTCTTAAAATCGACAAACTAATGGGGCTAACGTCTTAAAATATCAAAACTAATGGGGATAAGCCTGAGGGAGACGGGGGTCCAGAAAAACGGTCTACCTCCCCTTAACAACTATAACAACAAATAAATGAGACAATAAATGCGCCCGATTCCCCCTTAACATTTACCCCTTTACCACCCAAAATTAGACTATTTTCTGCAGTTTAACCCCTTCAGACTCATATGACGCAGAGGTTGCCAGATTAGCTATAAGAAATAGAGTTCTCTCACTCTTATAATTACCTCTCCAAAATTAGTTTTCTGCCCACAGCTAACTCAAAGACAACTGCAGAGGTTGAAGTAACTAAACTAAAGGTTTCTAAATACCCCCGATGGTAACAAAGGCTTTAAAGTATCCCCAATAGGCTCAACACAGCTAACTCAAAGACAACACTGCAGAGGTTGAAGTAACTAAACTAAAGGTTTCTAAATACCCCCGATGGTAACAAAGGCTTTAAAGTATCCCCAATAGGCTCAACACAGCTAACTCAAAGACAACTGCAGAGGTTGAAGTAACTAAACTAAAGGTTTCTAAATACCCCTGATGGTAACAAAGACTTTAAAGTATCCCCAATAGGCTCAACACAGCTAACTCAAAGACAACTGCAGAGGTTGAAGTAACTAAACTAAAGGTTTCTAAATACTCCTGATGGTAATAAAGGCTTTAAAGTATCCCCAATAGGCTCAACACAGCTAACTCAAAGACAACTGCAGAGGTTGAAGTAACTAAACTAAAGGTTTATAAATACCCCTGATGGTAACAAAGGCTTTAAAGTATCCCCAATAGGCTCAACACAGCTAACTCAAAGACAACTGCAGAGGTTGAAGTAACTAAACTAAAGGTTTATAAATACCCCTGATGGTAACAAAGGCTTTAAAGTATCCCCAATAGGCTCAACACAGCTAACTCAAAGACAACTGCAGAGGCCTGGAATTAAAGAGGAACCGGCCTTCGGCCGAGACATTTTTCTACCGAAAAATGTACAAATTTAGCTTGAAGGAGGGTCTTGCGGGGTGTTTTTAAAGCTTGATGGATATATACTGTATATACTGTATATATACACTATATATTGAGAATATATCACAAATACACGTGAGCCACTAAATGTTTCTAGTCTCTCAGTGGGGATCGAACCATCGATCATCAGAACGATAGCCGACGCTTAATCAATTACACCACGGCAGTCTAAAAGACACTCAGCCTTCTATCCTATTTATGTTAGGGAGAAGGGAAACCCACTAGGCGAATATATTTCAATTCAAACCTAGTTGTAGGATCCATATTTCCAGAATACCATACACGGATTTTTGAGTGTCCCGACGCAACTCGGGTTGAAATTGATTTAATTTAATTCTAACCCACAAAGCATGAGAGTTACAAATATTGAGAATATATCACAAATACACGTGAGCCACTAAATGTTTCTAGTCTCTCAGTGGGGATCGAACCATCGACCATCAGAACGATAGCCGACGCTTAATCAATTATATTCGCCTAGTGGGTTTCCCTTCTCCCTAACATAAATAGGATAGAAGGCTGAGTGTCTTTTAGACTGCCGTGGTGTAATTGATTAAGCGTCGGCTATCGTTCTGATGGTCGATGGTTCGATCCCCACTGAGAGACTAGAAACATATATATATATATATATATATATATATATATATATATATGAATAAACAACCAACCCCCCTTAAGATGACCTATGCTAATTACCTATGCTAATTACCTATGCTAATTACCTATGCTAATTACCTATGCTAATTACCTATGCTAATTACCTATGCTAATTACCTATGCTAATTACCTATGCTAATTAGCTTATTAATATTTAGCTTACCTTGATTACCTGTCCAAGTAACTCAGTGTGATACCTATGGCGAGAGAGAGAGAGAGAGAGTGTGAGTGAGAGAGAGAGAGAGTGTGTGTGTGAGAGAGAGAGAGAGAGAGTGTGTGTGTGAGAGAGAGAGCGAGAGAGAGTGTGTGTGAGAGAGAGAGAGCGAGAGAGAGTGTGTGAGAGAGAGAGAGTGTGTGTGAGAGAGAGAGAGAGAGTGTGTGAGAGAGAGAGAGAGAGTGTGTGTGAGAGAGAGAGAGTGTGTGTGAGAGAGAGAGAGTGTGTGTGAGAGAGAGAGAGAGTGTGTGAGAGAGAGAGAGTGTGTGAGAGAGAGAGAGTGTGTGTGAAAGAGAGAGAGAGTGTGTGTGTGAGAGAGAGAGAGAGAGTGTGTGAGAGAGAGAGAGAGAGTGTGTGTGTGTGTGTGTGTGTAAGTTTATGTGCGTGTATGGTCGTGTAGTCAGTCATGTACGTGTTCGTGTATGTACGTATACCTCCATGTAGTACAAAGGAGTACAAAGGAGTACAAAGGAAATCAAGCAACAACAGATCTAGTGACCCTTCTAGGCTGCTTGTCCTCCAAAACACTGAGGATCAAGTGTCCAAACAGTGGTTTAGAGTGGGTAAGGGAACATTGGAAAGGGAACTACTGCCCTGCCACTAACGTGGCAGGACTAGGAAGTTAGTAGGGGACATATGGGTTAGTAACTGAGGGGAGGATAAAGTTATTCATTTACAAACGCAGTCAGTTGCGGGTTTGATGCGAGATATTTGTCTAGGCGGAATTTAAATGAATCAACGGTGCTGCAGTCTATAACGTCTCGGGGAAGCCCATTCCACAAGTTGACAACTCGATTGAAGAAGAAATTCTTAGATTCGTGCGAGTTAAAAGATTTACCAATAATTTTGCAACCGTTTTCCCCGCGTGTAATTAGATTGGTCGATAGTGAAGTACTTACTACAGTTCATATTGTCGATGCCTTTGATGATTTTGAACACTTGAATTAAGTCGCCTCTTAATCTGCGCTGGGTTAAAGGAAATAGATTTAATTCTCTAAGACGCTCTTCGTATGGTTTGTTCTTTAGGCTAGGTATCATTTTGGTAACTCTACGTTGAACTCGTTCTAGCTTGTTTATATCTTTTTGGTAATAAGGGCACCAGGATTGAACGCAGTATTCCAGAAGAGGGCGGACTAAGGAATTGTAAAGGGTTAGGATAACTTCTTTGGATTTATGCTCAAATGACCTGCCTATAAAGCCAATTATTTTGTTTGCCTTCTTAACAACTTCTGAACATTGTTGACTCGGTTTTAGGTTACTCGATATTGTTACTCCCAGATCAGTTTCTCTGTTTACATTCTTAAGCTGAGTGCCATTCATCGAATAGTTTGCTTTCTCATTTAGGTATCCGACATGTAGTACTTTACATTTATCAGCATTGAAACTCATTTGCCAAATTTGGGCCCAACATGACAATTTATCTAGATTGTGTTGCATATCGTCAACTTGTTCTTTTGAGAGTACGCTATTTGCAATTTTTGTATCGTCAGCAAATTTTGAGATTGTGCAGGTGAGACCCTCATCTATGTCGTTGATGTAAATTAGAAAGAGAATTGGTCCTAGTACCGATCCCTGGGGTACCCCGCTACTTACATTGGTCCATTTAGATGCCTTACCGTTTATGACTACCCTTTGCTTTCTGTTGCTGAGCCAATTTTCTATCCATTTCAACACACCGTCTTGTATTCCATGCGCTTTTAGTTTTAGCAGTAAACGTTTGTGGGGAACTTTGTCAAAGGCCTTTTGAAAATCAAGGTATATAATATCTACAGCTTTACTCTCATCGTAGAGGTTGAGGATATCGTGGAAGAAGTCTAAGAGGTTTGTTAAACAGGAACGTTTTTTACGAAAGCCGTGTTGAGTATCTTTAAGTATGTTATTTTCCTCTAAGTGATTTACGAGTCTGTCTCGTATGACCGTTTCTAGCATTTTACATACAACTGAGGTTAAGCTAATTGGACGATAGTTACTGGGTAGGGATTTGCTGCCTTTTTTGAATATCGGTGTTACGTTGGCTAGCTTCCACATAGTTCCAGACTGCAAGGATTTATTGAATAGTAATGTCAGTGGTTTGGAGAGCTCATTCTTAGCTTCCTAAGAAGCTTACTAAGAAGTACACGTCTATGTGCGTCTGTATACGTCTGAGATACAAACGCAGACACAATAAATACGATTCCAACTTTATTTTTCGTTAAATTTTCGTTAAGGGGGGATGGGCGTATGTATTTGCTCATTGTCTTTATTATTTGTATTTGTTTACACACACACACACACACACACACACACACACACACACACACACACACACACATACAGACACACCCACAAACAAAAAAAACCACACACACACACATATACACATACATACAGACACACCCACACAGACACACACACACACACACACACACACACTACCCTTTAAAGCCAATAAAGCGATATAATCAGGAAGTGTGAAGATTATTACGGCAGATAAGATAACAAGCTGTATAATATAACACAGTATACCCTATAATATATGACTCTCTATCTACCGTATCTATCTATACATATATATCTATTCTCTCTCTCTCGAAAAAAAAAAAAGAGAAAGAGAGAGAGAGATTTACATAGATACACTGACCCCCCCCCCCCACACAGACCTTACGATCCCATTGAGGTGGTCAGGACTTAATTCTAGTAGAGATAGCTAACCCGACAGTAAGGGACAGTGGAAGGAAAGAATAGCAAAGAAGAAGAAGAAGAAAGAGAGAGAGAGAGAGAGAGAGAGAGAGAGAGAGAGAGAGAGAGAGAGAGAGAGAGAGAGAGACAGACAGACAGACAGACAGACAGACAGACAGAGAGAGAGAGAGAGACAGACAGAGAAGACGTAATGAGAGAGAGAGAGAGAGAGAGAGAGAGAGAGAGAGAGAGAGAGAGAGAGAGAGCATACCATTAAAATTAGCTGGGATTGAATTTACCCCATACTGTTAACCCTTTCACACACCAGGACGCAATTTGCGCCCTTTCTGGGATACTTAGCAGCCTTTGTTACCATCAGGGGTATTTAGAAACCTTTAGTTTAGTTACTTCAACCTCTGCAGTTGTCTTTGAGTTAGCTGTGTTGAGCCTATTGGGGATACTTTAAAGCCTTTGTTACCATCAGGGGTATTTATAAACCTTTAGTTTAGTTACTTCAACCTCTGCAGTTGTCTTTGAGTTAGCTGTGTTGAGCCTATTGGGGATACTTTAAAGCCTTTGTTACCATCAGGGGTATTTAGAAACCTTTAGTTTAGTTACTTCAACCTCTGCAGTTGTCTTTGAGCCATGCAGTCGTTTTCAGCATGTTCTGGCAACTATTAGACGAATGTATTCAGCTTAGGAAGGATCTCTAGCATTATTAAGGCTTCAAACTATCTCAACCGACCCTGTTAACTACCACAGATCCTTCCTAAGCTGCATAATATCGTCTAAATATAGCTAGAATATAATATAACCCACGTCGCTGGTACTAAAAGGGTTAAGGGGAGATCTCCACTTGAGGGATTTTTTTCTTGACCCCTTTCTCCCTCATGTTTAGCCCCATTGCTTTTGATATTATAAAACGTTTGCCCCATTAGTTTAGCGACTTTAAGAACTTTCACCCCATATTAAGACCTTTCGTGCAATTCAGGTGTCGATTTTATCCTGGCGAGCGATAGCGAGCCTGTAATTTAAGAGGAACCGGCCCTCGGCCGGGACATTTTTCTACCGAAAAATGTACAAATTTATCTTGAAAGGGACTCAAGGGGGTGTAATTTTAAGCTTGATGGAGGTCTAGGGAACAAACTAAATACCTCCCCTTAAGTGAGGTGTGGGCTGACAACTAATTTTGGAGAGCTAATTGTGAGATTGTGATAATTCTCTAAATGGCAACCCTCGGATTATTAACAGGGGTACGAAAGGGCTAATAAGGTGTCCACACTAATAATCTACCCTAGTGACAGACCCCCGCCCCGCTTAACCCCTTGTGGAATATGACGCGTTTCTGACGATACATTCTGGCACGATTTTATTCAGCTTAGGAAGGGGGTGTGGCAGTTAAAGGGTTCATTGCGATAGTCTTTACACCGTCTTGATGTCCACAGATCCTTCCTAAGCTATGAATACTACTACTACTACTACTACTACTACTACTACTACTACTACTACAAATAATCATATACACTTATCTCTAACCCTCTTCATCTCCCCCCCCCCCCCCTCCCACCCTCTCTCTCTCTCTCACACACACACACACACACTCACGTCCCTGCAGACCTGACCTAAGATACAAAGAACAGGAAGGACCTTTACAAAAAATTATGTGAACCTTGTTTTTCATAATGTAGTACTCTCTCTCTCTCTCCCCCTCCCTCCCTCCCTCCCTCCCTACCTCTCCCCCCCCCCCTCTCTCTCTCTCTCTCTACTTAATAGTTGACGATATGCAACACAATCTAGATAAATTGTCACATTGGGCCCAAATTTGGCAAATGAGTTTCAATGCGGATAAATGTAAAGTACTACATGTCGGATACCTAAATGAGAAAGCAAACTATTCGATGAATGGCACTCAGCTTAAGAATGTAAACAGAGAAACCGATCTGGGAGTAACAATATCGAGTAACCTAAAACCGAGTCAACAATGTTCAGAAGTTGTTAAGAAGGCAAACAAAATAATTGGCTTTAGAGGCAGGTCATTTGAGCATAAATCCAAAGACGTTATCCTAACCCTTTACAATTCCTTAGTCCGCCCTCTTCTGGAATACTGCGTTCAATGCTGGTGCCCTTATTACCAAAAAGACAGACATAAACAAGCTAGAACGAGTTCAACGTAGAGTTACCAAAATTATACCTAGCCTAAAGAACAAACCATACGAAGAGCGTCTTAGAGAATTAAATCTATTTCCTTTAACCCAGCGCAGATTAAGAGGCGACTTAATTCAAGTGTTCAAAATCATCAAAGGCATCGACAATATGAACTGTAGTAAGTACTTCACTATCGACCAATCTAATTACACACGGGGAAACGGTTGCAAAGTTATTGGTAAATCTTTTAACTCACACGAATCTAAGAATTTCTTCTTCAATCGAGTTGTCAACTTGTGGAATGGGCTTCCCCGAGACGTTATAGACTGCAGCACCGTTGATTCATTTAAACTCCGCCTAGACAAATATCTCGCATCAAACCCGCGACTGACTGCGTTTGTAAATGAATAACTTTATTTTATCCTCCCCTCAGTTACTAACCCATCTGTCCCCTACTAACTTCTTAATCCTGCCACGGACATTAGTTCCAGGGCAGTAGTTCCCTTTCCAATGTTCCCTTACCCACTCTAAACCACTGTTTGGACACTTGATCCTCAGTGTTTTGGAGGACAAGCAGCCTAGAAGGGTCACTAGACCTTTTGTTGCTTGATTTCCTTTGGACTTGTGTATGAGATTCTTTTGTTTGTGCTTTCTATTTCTCTCTCTTTATATATATATATATATATATATATATATATATATATATATATATATATATATATTTAGAGAGAGAGAGAGAGAGAGAGAGAGAGAGAGAGAGAGAGAGAGAGAGAGAGAGAGAGAAAAAAGAAAGAGAAGAGAGGTTTAATTAATTTCAATGATATCCCTCTATCTGTCTAGACTCACTCTCTCTCTCTCTCTCTTTTCCTATCTCTCTCTCTCTCTCTCTCTCTCTCTCTCTCTCTCTCTCTCTCTCGTAGTTCATATTTTTCATTATTGGTTGTATCTGTTCTTCGACTTGCCAAAAAACTATTCCATCAAATACAAAATGTTCTGAACTATCTAACTCTAGGTCTTCCCAAAATACCTCTCTTACAATTCCACTTCCTCGTCTTTCCCTCCTCTTTTCCACTCTGATGGCACCACCGTCACTTCTTCCTCTGACAAAGCTGAACTCTTCACTCAAACTATGCTAAAAACTCTATCCCTTCCCTCTCCACTCCCCACTGTCTTACTTATGCCTAATATGGCGTACAGTCGACCTAGTAAGTCATGTTTCGGTACAAAGTATGTTTTGATCAATAATTAATGTTAGTAATTCATTTTTTATTTATTTTTTCACCAACCAACTTTACTTCTAAACTCAATTAATGAAATCAACGAATACATGTGGCACTCCAGGGACTCGAACCTAGGATACTCACACCGAAATTCAGCGCATTTATACATTACGCAATCAAGACAATAACTGACTTGTTTTATTCGTTTTAAATGAGACATATACAAACATGTTCCTACACTTATCCACCCAATTCAACATCTGACAGACATTTATACAGCACAGAGCGAGCCAAACATCATGACAGCTGGGACATGACTTATTAGCGCCGCCACCGTACTTTCTACCCTCTCTGGGCTTAATACTATAA
>CM064481.1:31589719-31592219 GCA_032716605.1 Paralithodes platypus
GAGATAAATGAGAGAGTTTTTATGAGATGGGTTGGGTGTGAAAAGGATCTGTCTTGTGTGGGCCAATTGGCTCTCTACAGACTCCCATTTTCTTATGTTCCTATTTCTTACAATTATGTTTTGGTTGCAGGTATATGATAACATGGGTGTATAGTAAGTAGTGTAAATAACAGGTAAAGTTTATGAGATGGGTTGAGTGTGAAAGGGACCTGCCTTATGTGGGCCACTTGACTCTCTGCAGACTCCCATTTTCATCTTGGTTGCATGTGTAAGGGATCTGTTGTACCGGTGTGCAAACAAACAAGAGCGAGAGAGAAAGAGATTGGCTGTGTAAGGGATCTGCCTCTATTCGCTTGGTAAAAGAGTTGTAGATATGTGGAATAGGCTACCAAGTGCTATAGTGGGATCAATAACAATAGAGCTTCAACATAAAATTTGATAAGACGAGATGGATTGGGTGTGAAAGGGATCTGCCGTGTGTGGGCCAACCGGCTCTCTGCAGACTCCCATTTTCATCTTGGTAGCATGTGTAAGGATCTGCCTCCTTTGTACCAGTGTGCAAATAAGAGAGAGAGATTGGCTGTGTAAGGGATCTGCCTCTCTCGTAACAGAGTCGTAGATATGTGAAATAGGCTACCTAGTGCTATAGTGGGATCAAGAACAATAGAGAATTTAAAGATAAAATCAGATAGTCATATGGATGAAATGGGTTGTATGTGAAAGGGACCTGCCTTTTGTGGGCCACTTGTCTCTCTGCAGATTCCCATGTTCATCTTGTAAGGGATCTGCCTCATTTGTACCGGTGTGCAAACAAACGAGCGACAGAGAGAGACTGGGTGTGTAAGGGATCTGCCTCTATTCGTTTGGTAACAGAGTTGTAGATATGTGGAATAGGCTACCGAGTCTTATAGCCAATCGGCTCTCTGCAGACTCCTGTTTACTTATGTTCTCATTTGTGAGAGAGAGAGCGAGGCTCCCTATTTCCTGTTCTCATGCACTAGTACAGTATGTCGTAATCGTAAGGAAGACAGCGATAAATAAGAGAGAGAGAGAGAGAGATAGATAACTCAACACTCAAACAAGTACAAACATAGCTACACAAGACCATCACACAAGCACACACACGCCTATCTAGCGACGAACTGTCCTGTTTACATATCATACACACTCCCCCATCCCCATTCCATCACTTCGTATGTACGATATTATTTCCGTTTTTTTTTTTACTGTGTATGGATTAAGTTATTGGTGTTCACTCTTGACATATGTGTCCTGCTATTTCTGTATGCATACATAATAGCATGAAAGTGATCAATACGCGCATATGAAGCTATGTATCTCGTATATCGGGGTTCTCTTCCCTTCCATCGGTCCACCCCTTATACCTCCCTCCCTCCCTCCTCCCTATCCCATATGTGTAAACATTATATTTTAGCTTTCCGAAGGTAAATACGTACTTCCGATAAATATCTAGCCTTGTATTTAAATCATGAATCCTGTTTAATGTCATTATTTAATAGAAACATGTGTAAGGGTTACATTTATACACAGGATAAGATAAGCAAATACAAACCTCAGCAGAGCATAATCATTGGTGATGAGAGGGTAGTTGTAGGCAGTGTCGCCAGTTGTACCGCTACATATTACCGCTAGATGTAGAGCTATATTTACTTCAGTTTAGTAGCCATTTTTTCATATCTAGAGACATTTACTCGGGATAATTTGAAAATTTCAGACATTCTAGTTATATTACATTGTAAAATTTGCAAAACAAACAAATCAAAACTCTTTAGGAATTGCAGCATTGTTCTACCATTGTTTGACTATGTAGCAACATGCTAGCGACTTTTGAGAAAGGATCTAGCGGTATTTTGTGGAGACATACTGGGAGGGTGGGAGGGAGGTGGTGGTTGCAGAGTTGCCAGTTGTAAAGCTACATATTACTGCTAAATGTAGAGCTATTTACTTCAATCTAGCAGCCATTTCTTTTATATCTAGAGACATTTACTAGGGATAATTTGAAAATTTCAGACATTCTAGTCATACTACATTGTAAAATTTGCAAAACAAACAAACCAAAACTCTTTAGAAATTGCAGCATTATCCTAACATTGTTTGGCTATGTAGCAACATGCTAGCGACTTTTGAGAAAGGATCTAGCGGTATTTCGTGGTAACACTTTAGGAGGGTTAAAATACGAGTCACGGGCAATTGCCAAAACTTTAAAGGACCATATCATTGTTATTAAACTAAGCATTTGGCAAAGGGAGGAATTGTTAAAAACTTAGCCAATACTCTGTCATTCACCAAAAATAAATTTGAATTTATCATTATTATTTGGTAGGGTAGGTATGTATAGGTAGGTTGGCTAAATAATTGCTGGAATTCGTAGGGACTCGAACGGTTTTGAGAGATTTAAATAAAAAAACAAATGATAGATCTGAATAATAAAGAGATTATGTTATTAAGCAAAACTGGGGGATGCGTGGAAGCCTATAGA
>CM064481.1:31594719-31597219 GCA_032716605.1 Paralithodes platypus
TCCCTCAAGGGCATGTCTTGGTTTATATAAAAGAACACCTACCTGTTGATGTTTGACTATCTCTGTCTCTCTTTCTCTCTCAGACACACACACACACACACACATACATTTCACAAACACACACAGAGATACTTACACACACACACACACACAGACAAAACACACCACACCACACACAAACACACATATTCTCTCTCTCTCTCTCTTTCTCACCCAAACACAACACACACACAGTCTCTCTCTCTCACTCTCTGTCACACACACACACACACTTTCACAAACACACACAAACAAAACACAAAACACACTCTTTCTCACCCAAACACAACACTCTCTCTCTCTCTCTCACACACACACACACACACACACAACACACAAACAAAGCCTGTCATTTTTTTTACTGCTGTGTTTCGTTTCCCAATATGACGGCTGCTTTAAGTTCGCATGGAGACAACTTCTAAATATTTGTTGAGGCTTTTTCTTAGGACCCCCTTCTCCCTCATGTTTAGCCCCAAGAGATTTGAGAATTTTAAGACGTTCGAAATTGATGAGGAAGACGAAGAAATAGCAGAAGAAGAAGAAGAAGGTATAGATATAAAGAAAGAAAAAAAGTAATAGAAGAAGAAGAAATAGCAGACAAATAAACAGAAGAGGAAGAACAAGAAGGAAAACAAGAAGAAGAAATAGAGATAGAGAGAAGAAATAGAGATAGAGAGAAGAAATAGAGATAGAGAGAAGAAATAGAGATAGAAAGAAGAAAAAGAAGAAAGGGAAATAGATAAACGAACAACATACCATAACAAAAACAACAACAAGAGAGAGAGAGAGGAAAAGTAACACCAAATTCTAACTAACCCCCTCCAAAAAGTAAACAAACCCCAAATGTCGAAAAACTCCGCGGATCCGAAACGCCACATTTCACTGACAACCCACTACTACCAAAAACAAAACAAAATCCTACCAAATTTTCGTAATAGTTAAGTAATTGACCACTTGCGAGTTTCGTTCTATAAGGAAGTTGGAGTTGTAGATATCGATATTTAGCAGAATTACCAGCTAAAATACGGTCGTAGTACATTTATAAATACATAAATTCAACATACCATTTATCCATCAAAATCCTACATTATTATTGCGTTTCTGTTTAATAACGATGTTTATGGCTCCAACTTCCTTAAAACCTGAAACTCGCAAGGGGTCAATTCACTGACAACCCACTACAAAAAATATCAGCAACATATTTGGCTTCAAAATCTTCTCATACTCTGTTTCTTTTGAACTGACGGTAAATTGCAAAGTTCCCATCAAGATGTCTCAGTTATTTTGAAGATTTTGTGGTGAAATATGGTGCTAATTATATAAACTTGGTGTTAACCCTCTCCGACATATGACCGGATTTTGAGCCTATTGGGGATACTTTAAAGCCTTTGTTACCATCAGGGGAATTTAGAAACCTTTAGTTTACTTACTTCAACCTCTGCAGTTGTCTTTGAGTTAGCTGTGGGCAGAAAACTAATTTTGGAGAGGTAATTATAAGAGTGGGAGAACTCTATTTCTTATTGCTAATCTGGCAATCTCTGCGTCATAAATGCGTGAAAGGGTTAATATGATGCAGAGATAGACATAGTGGTTTCCTATTTCTCCATCAACCCTTCAATACCAGCAGCGTCCTTTTCATTATATTCTGGACACCATCGATACATGATTTACTCAGCTTAGGAAGGCCGTCTATTAATTAAAAGGCTACAGACTATCTCAATTAAGCCTTTTAACTATCATATATCTCTCATGAGCTTCATAAAATCGTCTAAATGTAGCCGAAATAAAATAACGGAGACCTCACCGGTACTGTATGAGTTAAGTGTCAAGAAATGAGTTGCTAAGGTATTCAATTTACGAAGAAGATATGGCAATTTACCATCAGCTAGCAAAAAGAGACTATCAAAATAATACCCCCCCCCCCCCCCCCCCAACAGAAAAGAACCAACCGACCGCCCCGAAATTAAATCCACCAACCCTCCACACCCTAAATAATTGACTCTTGATATTTAAGCAATCGATTATGGCGTTGCTTCTTCCTCGTGGCGACTAGTGCAATTGGCGCGCTTTTTCTTGTTGGCGCGCTTTTTCTTGTTGGCGCGCTTTTTCTTTGGCGCGCTTTTTCTTCGTTGTTGTTGTTGTTGTTGTCTTCGGGTTGCACTGTCAACATGCAAGGGTGTAAAAAGGGTATGAAACAATACGCTTTCCATAATGCAGTTGGGTCTGAGAACATGATTAGATGGATATCCAAAATTCGAAAATGGATATTAATTGTGATCGTGTATTCAACCTTTAGGCCTAACTGTGTTGGTGGTGTAATGGTTTAGATGCTTACGTTCTGGGTGTGGTGTCCCGAGTTCGAATCCCGGGAGGACCGTATGCTTTCATTAGTTTATTCAAGTGCATTGGGGTTTGTAATTGATGATTAATGTTAAGAACGGGGTGTTACATAATAAGTATG
>CM064481.1:31602219-31617219 GCA_032716605.1 Paralithodes platypus
CTATGGTACATGTTTAATATAAGGAGGTATGCATATAGATAATATTAGTGTTACATACAGATACTTAAGAATGCTATTGCCTCAATAAATCATATACATACACCTCTCTCCCCCCTCACACTCGTAGTTCAATACATACATACATACATACATAACATTTTAAGACTGAGTGTTCCACACATAAGTGCAGTTTCAGTCTCTTGTCCTAATGGCAGCATTCCAGGCAACCCTGTTAAGGGCTGCTTCACTTGTCAAGTTCTTGGATTTGAGATCGGCGCGTATAGTCCGATCCCAGGTCTTCCTCGGTCCACCCCTTGGTGCAGCTCCCTCCACAATCACAGACCTGCATTTTTTCACCCAATTTTGTTCATCCATTCTCTCCACATGTCCATACCATCCCAGTCTACTTGTACGCATCACCTCGCTAATACTCTTTATACCTAAACGTCTCCTCAGCTCAACATTTGTTATTCTATCCTGTAGCCTGGCCCCACACATCCATCTCACCATTCTCATCTCATTACGCTCCATTCTGTTGACATCCTCTACTTTAACGGCCCATGTTTCTGAGGCATACGTCATTGCACTTCTAACACATGAGGCATACACCTTTCCCTTCAGGGGGAGAGGCATTCTTTTCATGGTCAGGATTGGCATCAATTCTCTGAACTTCCCCCAGCCACACCTAATTCTAGCAACAGTGGCAGCCTCAGCCCCACCACCGGCAGAGATGGTATCTCCTAGGTAACAAAACTTGTTCACCAGCTCCAAAGACTCATTTCCAAAATTCACAGCCACAGGATCATCACTTAACACAAGCTCGCCTTTGCACACTACGCACTCAAATTTCTCTATTTCTGACTTATCCTTCGGCAGGGGCCCCTTTATTCTACTACAGCGCTTACTCCCATGGTGTACCCAACATCGACAGATGCTACATTAAATTGAGTTAACGCCCACTCCCTTTCCACACACTGCACATGGGTATGCACCGCTCTTTTCCACATTGCCTCGTCTCAAACTACAATGGATAACCTTGGTTTTGTTAATATTGACTCTTAAACCCTTGCTCGCCATGTCCTCTCTCCACTCTCTGAATTTGGCCTCAGCATCCTGCATACTGTCAGCTATTAGGACTAAATCGTCTGCATAAAACAGTTCCAACGGGAGTCCGCCTCTAAAAATTCTAGACAGCGCCTCCAAGACCATAATAAAGAGGAGGGGGCTTAACACTGAACCCTGATGGACTCCAACACGGACTGCGAACTCATCACTCAGTACACCCTTCACCCTCACCGAACTTCGCGAATCCTCATACATCTTCATTATCACACGCACCAGCCACTCTTCCACACCAAGTTTCCTCATAGCCCACTGTACAACATCTCTAGGTACCCTATCAAAGGCCTTCTCCAGGTCCACAAACACAAAGTAAAGATCCCTGCCTTTTAGTAAGTATCTTTCCTGTATCTGCCTGACTATGAAGATAGCATCGGTTGTACCACGTCCTGGCATAAAACCAAACTGCATATCATCAATAGAGATGCTTTGCCTGATCAAACCCTCGAGTTCAATCTCGAGCGGACTCCTTTCCTCTGGGTCGTTTCGAATAACGTGGGGCAACTGGGGGGTCAGACGCTAAGGACAACTGTTTCTGGTCATTGCAAGGGGTCGCAGGGGACTGTTGGAGGGGGTCAACACTTTGGGGTACAGGGCGGAGGAAACGGCGGTTCCGCCACCACACACGACCACTAGGGAGACGCACCTCATAATCCCTGGACTTGCCATGACAACCCCCACCTTGTCCCAGCATTGCGATGTCGCCTCAATAAATCATATACATACAGTTTCCAGTTATAGTCTACAAGTGTCTCTGTCCGCCTGTTCTTCATGTTGGTCTTCTATACGTTCTTCTCCATATTACATCTCAGGCGAGGGGGGTATTGTTGGGTTGGAAGCTGTTCAAAGAAAATCTAGTAAAATATGCCTAGTTGTCTATCTTTTTTTTTTTTCTATGTGAGTGAGGGAGACAAAAGGCAAAATTGCCCGTGGCGAGTGCTTCCCCCAGAGTTAAAAGAGTGACAGGGCCAAAATCAAGGGACGTTCGAGCCAAATTGCCTGGACACACAGAGTTTGCAGCAATTTAAGTCATAGGAAGAGGGCAACACTGATTCTGGGTGAGAGTTCCAGAGCTCAGCTGTTGAATAGAAGAAAGATTGAGAATAACGTTTCACTCTTGGGTTGGAGAGTTGTACAGAGTAGGGGTGGGATTGTGTTGCAAGACGGGTACTTTTTATTTATTTGCTCATTTGTATATTTTAAAAATATATTTTTAGTTTCCTCCCTAGACCTCCATCAAGCTTAAAAAACATGATGAAGGAGACAAAAGGCATAGCTGTTTGTAACAAGCGTCTCCCAGAAAGTTGAAAGTGACATTCGCCATTTTAAACATCTCTCTATCTCTCTCTCTCTACTCTATATATCTATTTATTGATCTATCTATCTATATCTCTTTCTCTCTCTCTCTCTCTCTCTATCTATCTATCTATCTACTCTATATATCTATTTATTGATCTATCTATCTCTCTCTCTCTTTCTCTACTCTATATATCTATTTATTGATCTATCTATCTCTCTCTCTCTTTTTTCTATCCTTTCCTTCAACTTTCCTTTTCTATCGGATATGCCATCTCTACTAGAATTAAGTCCTGACCACCACCTCGTTTGGATCGCAAGGGCTGTGTGGCCAGTGTATCTATGTAAATCTATGTAAATCTCTCTCTCTCTCTCTTCCATCCAATACATTTAATTAGCTGTCTGGAACACCCTAACTTAATCAGTAAATATAATTAATTTATTACGAATTGACGGTGTTGTTTGTCATTAATTAAGTATTAAAAGGGTTGTAATCTATTTTGAATATAATTTGCATGTTAAGTGAAGGTAGCTTCTCTTCTGTGTGTGTGTGTGTCTCTCTCTCTCTCTCTCTCCACCCTTTAAATAACAACTTTCCCACTTTCAACAAACTTTCCTTCCTCCCATATCACACCTCTCTCTCTCTCTCTCTCTCACACACACACACGAAGTACAAAAGACATCGTCGGTACAGAAGGGGTTACCCTAGTCATGGCGATGCAAAATCTGACCCACTGTATAAAAATAGAAACACCTTTTCCCGCGATAAGGTCAAGGTTACCAAGATGGCGGCCGATGGATTACCAATAGGGCTGATGGGATTTTGTTTTTTTTGTTTTTTTTTAGTATGTCTAATACTCTCATCGTTATCCTGTGGACTCGGGGGTTGCCGTTTAGCATTCAGAAATAGAGTTCTCTCAATCTCATAATTACCTCTCCAAAATTAGTTTTCTGCCCACAGCTCACTAAAGACAACTGCAGAGGTTGAATTAACTAAACTAAAGGTTTCTAAACACCCCTGATGGTCACAAAGGCTTTTAAGTATCCCAGGAAGGGTGCAAATCCCAAATATCTCCTTTGCCTTCAGAGCCCATGTCTCAGCCCCATACATCACTGTTGGCACAACAAACCCTTGATACATTACATGGTTAACTTTCATTCACAGATTTCTCGTCTTCCACATAGGCTACTTCCCATTGCTCCGAAAACCTTCCTCCCTTCACACACTCTCTGTTTTACCTTCATTTCCATACCTCCACTCATGCTTATCGTTCCTCCTAGATATTTAAAACACTCTACTTGTTCCAATATTTTCCCATCCAGCCTCACATATAGATTCATCCTACGATCACCTTTATTACACACCATCACTTTACTTATATTGACGTTCACCCTCAGCTTCCTCCTCCCACAAACCACACCAAACTCTTTGACTACTCGCTGCAGTTCCTCCTGAAGGGTACATCACACAGTCAGGAGTGCGAGCTAGAGTCACTAGGAGTAGGGGACAATTCGGACTCGCGGGCCTATTTGCGGTGAAAATCGATGACTCCTAGTGACTCTAACGACTCCTAGAAACTTCTGTTAGACTCCCACTCGCTCGCAGTGAAAATCGATGACTCCTAGTTATTTTAGCGACTCCTAGTGACTCCTGTTAGACTCCCACTAGCTCGCACTCCTGACTGTGTGATGTATCTTTCAGAATCCACCACCAACTTTCCTTTCTTCATACACTCTCTGTTTGACCTCCCTTTCCATACCTGTGTCCATCCCATGATACCTGATTGTTACGTCCTGGGATATATAAACACTCTTTCTATTGGACTAGGTATGCGGCAACAAGCAACAACAGAAAACGCTAGATCCCACCCTTATCTATAAACCCAGGCAACAAACCACCCTAAACCGTCAAGAGTCCTGCCTGGACAACAAGGTATCCTATGACTCGGTTACAGGGTGCACACACTATAGACTGCTGATAGTCAAGCAGGCTATATAAAAGATCACACAATTAAGTTGACTTAAAGCTTCAAGGAAAAGATAGATAACGGAATTATATTGCAGAAACAATTTAATAACAAACTAGAAGAAAGTACATTTAACGTTACGTTAATTAATACAACTAATCACCCCTGCGTGAAAGAAGGTGAAAGCAAACAGTCCTCAAAACATCGTACAGGTAGACAAGATGCGGGTTTCTAAACTGCATGCGGCTACTGTAGGATCTGATGCTTAGCAAAGAAAGTACGTTACGGATTTAGAGAACTCTTAACTCATAAGCAGGAATAAATACTAGTGATAGGCCATACAGTGTATAATGGCATAGGTATAATTAAATAAAGGCAGCAACTCGCAACATAACCACATACAGGTGTGCTTCTCACTCTTAGTCAGGCAAGCCTGCTCGGACAGAGTCTCTAAGCCACGCCCTGACTCACAATGCTCACAAAAACGGTAAACTGTGGCACAATAACAAGCATACAGAGATGATAAACCCCTAGTTGTTAATCTGCCAGGTGGCAGAGGTCTAGCCGGAAGGATATAGGCTTCGGATACCCGGGCTGAGCCACCTGCTCTAGCCTAGGGACGTTCCCAGTCTGTGCGCCAAATTACTCTAATTGAAAGGGTGCTCTCTTGAGAGACTCAGATCCCAAGTATCTGACTCTCTCCTGGCGACCCTAAAACAAACGCAAGACGTGCTAGCGCAGTGCTGAGTGGACTAGGCAAGGGCCCTCACACAACACAACACTAGACACACAGGCACACAGACAAGAAAATGCCCCCAGACTCCCACGGGTATCCTAGTAAAGTCGTGCAGGTCCACAGGACTCGCACCAGCAGACTTTACTTAAAGGATCGCAAAAAGCCTCCCCCCCGGTCTAGCCCCTGCTCACCTGCCACAAGAACACACTAGTAAGCATGAAACCACCAAATATGAGACAACAAAAAAGCTTCCTAGGTCTCATTAACAATTAAATCTCTGCATAAGGCCCAAAATCATATCTAATTATCTGAGAGCTCGTCGTTAATACAATAATAGATATAAGGTCTATCAAGGGGATGGGATAATTAAATAGATTGGTGAAGTAGTGGAAAGAAGGTATACAAAGTAAGAGAGAAAGTTTCTAAGTGGGGTTGAGAGGGATAGATATCAAGGGGGTCCGAAGGGTACGACAGTGAGGTGAGCTCTGAGTCTTGAATCTGTCTGAACCCCACCCTAGGCATGCGAAATACATCCCATGCTTGGCAACACTCAACACCGTTGCCGGGTCAAAATCGTCTACCCCTTGCGTGAGTCGAAACTAAGCCTAACGTTGCGATCAATTGGCAACAATCAGGCTCGTCCCAAGCTAGTCTCTCCGCGCCCGCGCGAAGCAACGTCCCCCAGCCGGTCTCTCTCTCCCGCTCGTCTCCTCCCACTCTCACTAGACTTACATCTTATATATTATAATGAAACGATCAACTATCGAGAATATAATATACTAAGATGCGTTGGTTAAGAATAAGGGCAGCTTCCAGCTGTGAAACAACATAAGAATATCCCAGACATTAGTTACATTTTCGTAGGATATATACTAAGGAAAAGCCGGCCGGCCGGCTGCCGCCAGCCGGTTTCTAAACGGCTGGCCAGCCGACCCTCGCGCATGCCCACACGTGGCTACTATGCAGGAGCGTCACACCTCCCCCAAGATATAAGACACTTGACTAAGTTCTTCATATCTAACAGAAAGCTTCTCATATTACCACACACTGTTGCGACACAAGGCACTATATATAAAAAAGAAATAAGACTGTTGCGCTCCACCGAGCAAGTTCAACTAACTTAGCGACAATAAGCGAAAACATTCAACTTAGATACTGCTACAACATCTTATACAAAATTCTACACGTTATAAAAATAAAGAGTTTTTATAAGGTTTTTTGCTTTTTTAATTTTTTTTTTTTCGGCTGAACTACAGTGACAGCCTATTTTCCTCCACCCTCAACACACACTGACTGAACGGCGAGGGTTCTCCTGCAAACAAACCCTCCCGTGACAACCAATCAGCCAAAACATTATCAGTGCCCTTAGCATGCCACACATCCAACTTGTGTCCCGGCAGCAAAACAACACCTGGCACTGATAAACTGCCCAGTTCATCACAAGACTGGCATTTCTCTTCGCTCTTTCCGGCAACGGGGCTTGCCAATAACCTTTCACTAGTTCTACCTTCGTGATAGGCGATGCAGCCCCGAGGCGGTCTATGGTGTCGTCAACTCTCGATAAGGTATAGGCGTCTGTCAGGGATAATGCACACACACTCTCGCAATCAACACACTCACTGATCTTGCCACTTAACACCGGTTGCAAAGTTACAGGCAACGACCACTCACGACATTCCTTATCCCTCAGACCCTTCGTCAACACGTAATCCAGCTCTGCTTGCACCACAGGCTGTCGAGCAGGATTTATACGGTAGTAGGGAATTCAACTGAGCCTTGCACTATCTCCAGCCTGCATGTCGGATTCTACCCCGTACATCAGGCCTGGAGAAGCAACAAACATGCGGATGCACTGCCACATCCTAGTAAACAACTTATCTCGCAGAATAACAATCCTAGTGCCCTTCCACAACCCAGCCGAGACCGCAGCTTCTAACCTGTAGTCTCCCTCCTTCTCCACCTTCGTCCCTAGAACAGCCAGGTCATGAGAGGGACAATCAGTACCACCTGTGCAGTCACTCCCATAGTTCATTATTGCTAAGGCTTCCCCGCCGATACCGCACATGCGCACCCCCGCATTCCTTGTGACGACATCTGCCTGCGCAGCATCACCGCTTTTAGCGACATGGCCAGATACAGTCGGTCTATGGTAGGGCTGTTGCATTAGACTAGAGCAGCATTGGGAGGCTATGCGACGACCGGGCACATCCACTCCACAGCCAACCTCACCAATCTGCTCAATGTCCTCCTTTTGACCACCACCCTTGGCATCCATGGGTCGACCCTGACCTGGCAACCATGCCAAAGCCTCGTCGCCCACCTTGAACCACCGAAACAACGAGGCTAACGGTCTTTCAACATTCACGTGACCTGCCTGCGGAACATCTTGCACCGCCCGAGTTGTGAGACTCAGGGGCTCGGCACGACCAGTGGGGTATGAACCGAGCTGGTGCTGGAGCGCTGCACACTGCTGCTCAGGCAGGTGCTCTAGCGCTTCCACAGCCACCAGACTCGTGTCCCCCGCCCACTGCTCCGCCGAGACATGACAATCCCTATTCTCCTCCACCTGTGCCCTACTGCCCCCCTCTCCTTCTCCACCTTGGCCGCGGCAGACCAACGCAGGGACAGTAGGCTGCTCAGGTGGTTGCCTCACAAAGTCCTCCAACAGGTTCACATGACATGTTTCCCCGTCCTCGTGTTTGATCTCGACAGCACCATTACCACACTTCTGAACTTCCGGATCCTCCAACTGCAGTTTACAAATATCTGAGGGAACCAACCTGTCTAGATGCTTCCGAAGCAACCCAAGTCCTCCCCCAATATCAAACTGAGCAACCCTTTTTTCTCTCCGTGTGTAACGTTGCTGCCTCGGAGTCTCTTCCTGCCCTACCTCCTCACTAGCTGTGACAGGTCCTGGGGCCTCTCCAGACTCTAACATAGGTGCCAATAATGAGTCACCAAGAAACACTGCCGGCTCAAAACTCTCCAATTGACCAACACTTCCCGTTTTCTTGTGACCTTTCCTCCGCGGTTTGATAGACTGAGGTGGTGGCTGCAAGGCTCCGGATGTCTGAGAACGCGTCACAACACACGCCATGGTTTGTACGCTACACTTCTCAACCCGCTCCTGTTCCTCCCTACTAACGTCGGCCGCCTTCTCGGCAACGACCAAGGGTGAAACCTTAGAAGCAGGCACCGCAAAGTCATTGCTGAGGAGGAGGTCGACGCCCCCAACAGGCAAGTTCTCTACAATTCCGACATCCAGCTCCTTCGCCACACCACCCACCTCCAGCTCCATCCGCACCAGCGGGTAGGACTTCATAGCATTGATCCCCTTAACGACCACCACCCGAGCAGCGTTAATCGGTCTACCAGTAAAGTTCCTTAACAAGGTCTGAGAAGCCCCAGTATCACGCAATAGCTTAACTCCTCGCCTTTCGCCAGCCCACCTCACAAAACCATGCCCTCTATGACCCCCAAAGACGTCGCGGACAGGGTTCGAGCCTTCCGGACTCTTGAACACAGGCTGTGTCCCAACCTCTGACAAACTACCCTTGGCAAACTCAGAAGATATAGGCGACACCCCTATGCTGCGGGCCAATGACACAACCTTGTTTGGTGGCTTGTTCGGACAAGCATTTGCAAAGTGACCCTCCTTGTGACATGCGAAGCACTCTTACTCTTTGGTTTCCCTTGGAGTGGGAGGTACCATTAGACTTCTTATACGGGACGGTATTTGGTTTATGTTCAGTTTTACTGTCAGTGCTACATGGTTTTGTGTATTTATGTGTATCAAAATTCTTGGGAGGGGGAGGGGTACGATCCTTTGCACCCGACTCACTCCTAGCTGCTGCTTCGCACCCTCGAATTAATGACAGTCGGAGGTCAGCCATTTCTGCTGCCTCCTGGAGAGTTCTAGGATTTTTTTCCTTTATATTTAATGTTAAATCCCCGCCTGTGCACTTAAAGAACTGCTCCAAGAGAACCAACTCCCTCAACTCCTCAAAAGTAGCTGCCCTCTCAGAACGCAGCCAATGTCGTAGTGCATCAGACAAGTCCCAGGCGTGTTCTAGGAAGGTACTATCCTTGCCCTTAGTAACACCCCGAAACTTCAAGCGGTAAGTTTCTGGTTGTAACTCATAGGCCCGTAGCACAGCCTTCTTTAGCTCATCATAAACTAAACAGGACTCTAAAGGTAGTGCATCATACGCTTTTAGCCCCTTTCCTAGGAGTCTTGATGAAACTAATGCTGCCCACTTTTCCTGAGGCCACTGGTGTTCCTGAGACTTCTTCTCAAATCGCATAAAAAACACAGTCACACATGATTCATCGAACACAGGAACTAGTTTAAGCAGGTGCGACAATGATTGGTCCCGATGTCTGTTACCTCCCCCAATATTTCGCCCTGTTACCTCCACTCGAGATCACTCCAGCTCCCTGTCAGCCCGATACCTAGTAGACTCTGCCTGCAGTTCAGCCTCTCGTATAGCTGTTCTCTCTGCGGCCTCAGCCTGAGCTCTAGCAACCTCAGCCTGCACACTAGCCTGTCTCTCGGCAGCCTCGACCTGAGCTCTAGCCTGTCTTTCGGTAGCCTCAACCTGAGCTCTAGCAACCTCAGCCTGCACACTAGCCTGTCTCTCGGCAGCCTCAACCTTGGCCATCTCAAGCCGAAACAACAAATCTGGAGTCAACCCTTGAGGAGGGGAAGATGCATTTAATTGGAGGGTCCCTGTGATTGAATTCCACGCTGCCATTGACCATCAACTTGGGGGTATGTACTAAATTCAGGCACCCTGACGTTTGATACGGGGGTAGAGTGGAGGGGGGGCTGGGGACCGGGGCCCCCAGTCGCCTCTCCACGCAGGTCTCTCCCTTCTAAACCCAATATCAAAGTCCTCAGCTGATCTTTCCTCATGCCACTTAAACCCTGGTGACCCTGAAGACCTGCCACACACTTTAAGCCATACTTATTCAGCTTCAACACCCTGGCAGCGGTAAGGGGCACCTCTAAAAATCGTCTAGCACCCTCCTCGCTATCGACTAGCCACTCCACAGGTCTTTCTCCCTCCGAGCCCGTATCGTGACCTGACCCACCACTGTGTTCTGATGTATTAGACATGTTTGTGCACTGCAGTAATTATCACGGTTATAGAATGTGCCTTATCTCCTATGCAAGTATGTATATACTAATGTTATTTAAAGTCTTTAATGTGTTATATTCGTTGCTAAAAAAAAAAAAAAATCTATGTCCACTGTATTCCTTTAATCATAAGGAATCTCAAAACAAATGACCATTATATTCCTCTGTTCAGTAAATCCTATGCAAGGTCGCCATTTGTTACGTTCTGGGATATATAAACACTGGGCTCTTTCTATTGGACTAGGTATGCGGCAACAAGCAACAACGGAAAACGCTAGATCCCACCCTTATCTATAAACCCAGGCAACAAACCACCCTAAACCGTCAAGAGTCCTGCTTGGACAACAAGGTATCCTATGACTCGGTTACAGGGTGCACGCACTATAGACTGCTGATAGTCAAGCAGGCTATATAAAAGATCACACAATTAAGTTGACTTAAAGCTTCAAGGAAAAGATAGATAACGGAATTAAATTGCAGAAACAATTTAATAACAAACTAGAAGAAAGTACATTTAACGTTACGTTAATTAATACAACTAATCACCCCTGCGTGAAAGAAGGTGAAAGCAAACAGTCCTCAAAACATCGTACAGGTAGACAAGATACGGGTTTCTAAACTGCATGCGGCTACTGTAGGATCTGATGCTTAGCAAAGAAAGTACGTTACGGATTTAGAGAACTCTTAACTCATAAGCAGGAATAAATACTAGTGATAGGCCATACAGTGTATAATGGCATAGGTATAATTAAATAAAGGCAGCAACTCGCAACATAACCACATATAGGTGTGCTTCTCACTCTTAGTCAGGCAAGCCTGCTCGGACAGAGTCTCTAAGCCACGCCCTGACTCACAATGCTCACAAACACGGTAAACTGTGGCACAATAACAAGCATACAGAGATGATAAACCCCTAGTTGTTAATCTGCCAGGTGGCAGAGGTCTAGCCGGAAGGATATAGGCTTCGGATACCCGGGCTGAGCCACCTGCTCTAGCCTAGGGACGTTCCCAAGTCTGTGCGCCAAATTACTCTAATTGAAAGGGTGCTCTCTTGAGAGACTCAGATCCCAAGTATCTGACTCTCTCCTGGCGACCCTAAAACAAACGCAAGATGTGCTAGCGCAGTGCTGAGTGGACTAGGCAAGGGCCCTCACACAACACAACACTAGACACACAGGCACACAGACAAGAAAATGCCCCCAGACTCCCATGGGTATCCTAGTAAAGTCGTGCAGGTCCACAGGACTCGCACCAGCAGACTTTACTTAAAGGATCGCAAAAAGCCTCCCCCCCGGTCTAGCCCCTGCTCACCTGCCACAAGAACACACTAGCAAGCATGAAACCACCAAATATGAGACAACAAAAAAGCTTCCTAGGTCTCATTAACAATTAAATCTCTGCATAAGGCCCAAAATCCTATCTAATTATCTGAGAGCTCGTCGTTAATACAATAATAGATATAAGGTCTATCAAGGGGATGGGATAATTAAATAGATTGGTGAAGTAGTGGAAGGAAGGTATACAAAGTAGGAGAGAAAGTTTCTAAGTGGGGTTGAGAGGGATAGATATCAAGGGGGTCCGAAGGGTACGACAGTGAGGTGAGCTCTGAGTCTTGAATCTGTCTGAACCCCACCCTAGGCATGCGAAATACATCCCATGCTTGGCAACACTCAACACCGTTGCCGGGTCAAAATCGTCTACCCCTTGCGTGAGTCGAAACTAAGCCTAACGTTGCGATCAATTGGCAACAATCAGGCTCGTCCCAAGCTAGTCTCTCCGCGCCCGCGCGAAGCAACGTCCCCCAACCGGTCTCTCTCTCCCGCTCGTCTCCTCCCACTCTCACTAGACTTACATCTTATATATTATAATGAAACGATCAACTATCGAGAATAAAATATACTAAGATGCGTTGGTTAAGAATAAGGGCAGCTTCCAGCTGTGAAACAACATAAGAATATCCCAGACATTAGTTACATTGTCGTAGGATATATACTAAGGAAAAGCCGGCCGGCCGGCTGCCGCCAGCCGGTTTCTAAACGGCTGGCCAGCCGACCCTCGCGCATGCCCGCACGTGGCTACTATGCAGGAGCGTCACATGATAAAATATACCACCCCATTAGTTTAGCCATGGTTTGACCCATTATTTTGGCGATTACAAAATAGACATACTTTTCTATGTTCATGAAGAAGACAAAAGGCAAAGTTACCTGTGACAAGTTTCTGTCTGTTATCACCTATATAACTCTCATTCTCTCATTCACTTTCACTCTCTCTCTCTCTCATGAAGATATTGATATGTTGGATGCAGTTCGGCGAAAATTCGAAATCCCGATATCACACACTTTCTAATGTCTTGATATCCCCACTAATCCCACCAGGTCCTAAATCTACTTAACTAATCCTCACTAATCCCCCTCTAATCCCCACTAATCTGTCGTCCACCAGGTCCCAAATCTCCAACCGGCCGTTCATGTCGACGATCAACGTGTTCCTATGTGTGTTGGGAGTGTCGCGGGCTGCCTGCTTCCTCATCGACCCATACACTTCGGGAGAGGTACTTGTCTAGAACGTTTATTGTTTTTTTGAGTGGCGGTGAGGGAGATTGGAGGGATTCATTGGGTTTTGAGGAATTCATGGAGATTTACAGGGATATATAGGGAACATTTTGGGATTTATTGGGAAAATTACGGGGATTTTGGAGATTAAGAGATCATTTTGGGGTGTTTTGGAGATTTATAAGACTTAGTGAGAAAGAAGGGTAATTATTGGGATTTTTGGGAATTTGTGTTGGGGGTAGCCTGCTTCCTTATCGACACATACACTTCGGGAGAGGTACTTGTGTTGGGGGTAGCCTGCTTCCTTATCGACACATACACTTCGGGAGAGGTACTTGTGTTGGGGGTAGCCTGCTTCCTTATCGACACATACACTTCGGGAGAGGTACTTGTGTTGGGGGTAGCCTGCTTCCTTATCGACACATACACTTCGGGAGAGGTACTTGTCTATTATATATATATATATATATATATATATATATATATATATATATATATATATATATATATATATATATATATATATAAAAGTGTGTGTATGTGTGTGTGCGTGTGTGTGTGTATTGAGGTCTGGAGAACAGCTGTCTTTTGCCTTCAGATTACACTGACAGGGGGAGGGCTGTTTGATAAATTGCTCCCTCGCTCGCTCTCTCTCTCTCTCTCTCACACACACAGGCAAACACACCACTCAGTCTCTCTCTCTCTCTTTTTCTCTTTCCGTCACTCCCCTACCTCTCTCTCTCTCTCTCTCTCTATCTATCTATCTATCTATCTCTCTCTCTTTATCTATCTATCTATTTCTCTCTTCGTCAGCTCTCTTTCTCTCACACACACACATACTCTCTCTCTCTCTCTCTCTCTCACACACACACACACACACACACCACTCACTCTCACTCTGTCTCTCTCACACACACACACCACACCCTGTCTCTCTCTCTCTCTCTTCGTCAACCCTATCTTTCTCTCTTTAAGTTCGCTCGCCCTTTCTCTCTCTCTCTCTCTCTCTCTCTCTCTCTCTCTCTCTCTCTCTCTCTCTCTCTCTTTCTGTACCTCTCTCGTTAACGCATTCCTTGCCCCACTTTCTCTCTCTCTCTCTCTCTATCTATTTCTCGAACTAGTAAATCTGTTGTTGCTTGATTTCCTTCGTCCTCTACTTTGTACTACTCTGTCATATACACTTCATGTATGTATGTATGTATGTATGTATGTATAAACTCAGGCACATACCCAATAGCTGGGGGTGGCCGACTCGAGACAGAGCCCAAACAGGGGCAACACAACACAACACAAAGAAAACAAATATAATACAAACAAACTGGGTAGAGCGCATACCTCCGCCTGGATTGCCTCCTAAACTGAATCACTCTTCCTTGGCGCATATTCTAGCTGCCCACCAAAATTCGTGAAAATCTGCGGATAATCTCCTTAACCGCTACTGTACCATAGGGTGCTACCATAAATGTACCCTCCAGTACCAAGCAATGTGGCCAAAATGGCTTCAGAGGCAAGATATAACAACCTCCCACCTCAAAAGTTGATGAAACACTGACCCAGACAGCCTGTGCAAGCTTGCAATCAACCTAAGAAGTGTTGCCAATTCCTTAGAACAGTGTTTACAAGTGATGGTATCAGCCACTGCCTGATACTGGCAGTTACAAGGACCGTATATTACTGACGGCTTGCAGCCGTCGCTGAGACTGGGGAGTGATTTATCTACTGACGGCTGGCAGCAGTCACTGGGATTGTACGGGTTAAGTGAATCCCCACCAAATTTAGTGAAAATCGGTGTATCACCTTCTAAATTAAACCACTTCTTCCTTGGCACATATTCAATTTGCCCATCAAACTTCGTGAAAATTGGTTCAGAACTTTGTGAGTTATCTTGTGTACAGACAAACAGACAGAAAAATAGTGGCAAAAACATAACCCCCATACAACTTCACCGGTGGCGGAGATAACCATACCATACGTCATTTGCAACACACGGGTTAAACCTGGCGCTAGGATACAGAAAGGGTAGAACTGATAAGATATTGGTGTGTGGGGGTTGGATGACTGACAGGGAGCAAGGACAGCCACTATTAAACATGGAGAAGTGCAAGGTGATAAATAATGGCCAAGGACGACTTCATGCAGCTTACGAAAGATCTGTGGTACTTAAAAGGGTTGATTGACATAGTTCGA
>CM064481.1:31619719-31637311 GCA_032716605.1 Paralithodes platypus
GAGTGTATGTATGTATGTATGTATGTATGTGTGTGTGCGTGTGTATGTATAATAAACAATAATGTACCAGTATATTTTGATCTTTATTTTTTGTTCCTCCCTCTGCTTTCCATTCACCAGCAACCCCTCCCCCCCCCCCCTCCCTCTCTCCCTCCCCCTACCCCCCTTGTATTCCACCAGGGTCTCTAGAGGGGGGGGGGGAAGGGAGGGGGAGAGGGGGGGAGGGGGGAAGTTACATTGACGGAACAGAAAATATAAAAAACAAAAAAATGAAACCAGAAACGAAACAAACAACTATTGGACCCTCTCTATCACACACACACACTCTCTCTCTCTTTATCTCTCTTTCACACACACACACACTCTCTCTCTCTACAGTAAACAATACCCCCAACTCTTCCATTACACGCCTGCACAGTTTTGTATATCCCTTCTGGCGCGACGCTCTTAAATATTAGGGGCTACACAAATAAGGGTATGTAAGGGAAAATTGAAGTGTCCATAATAATCATAGCCTCACCAATGATCGATCTGTACACTGGGTTAAATATATGGGTTTAAGGAAGGTATGAATAGGTTCATTAAAGTGTCCAAAACAAGCAAACCTTTCTCTGTGTCCTCCTACTATCTCTATCCTCAGTTTCAAGCCAAAGGTGGATGTCGTCTATACAGTATGTGCTCAACAATCTTGCTTTCTCTCATGATCCCAACTTTGATTCTTCTGAATTTTCAACTCTCTGACTAAAGCTTTCTTGTCACTCTCAAATTAAATATTTCTGCGCTGTTTATCTCTCCCCTAATTCTACCGATTATCCAAAATTGTTTGACTATCTAACTTCTAAAGTGGAACACATTCTATCCATCTCTCCTTTCGCAGAAATCTCCATCCTAGGAGATTTCAATGTTCACCACCGCCAATGGCTCTCCTCCCATTTCACTGACCAACCTGGTGAACAAGCCTACATCTTTTCTAACATAAATGACCTAGCTGAGCAGTTAGCCCAGCAGCCTACTCGAATCCCCGACCGCCTTGGAGATCGGCTCAACATTCTTGACACATTTCCAGCTTCTAATCCTTCTACTTATGCTGTAAACCTTTTCTCTCCTTTGGGCTCCTCCGACCATAAACTAATATCTGTCACCTGTCCTATCTCTCCAGCACGGCCACCCGATCCTCCCAGCCGGCAGCGCTAATGGCACTTTGGCGCTGCTGACTGAGAGCATCTTCGGCAGTATTTCTTTGATTTCCCATGGAATTATTTTTGGTTCCATGGCTGGGGACCCTTGGTACTGAGGTAATCCTCTCAGGCATGGAGGCATACATTCATTTTTCTTTCTCTCAGTCTAATGAAAAAGTATCTTGGTATACTCACGCGTGTTCTACTGCTGTTCGCTGTTCGCAATAAGGAGCAAATATTCAAACGCTAATAACGCCTTCAAACTCAAGAATCTCGTGCTTTTTATGTTTCTGCCCGGAATAAAGTCAAATCTGTTCTTCGACTAGCTAAAAAACTTATTCATCAGCAACAAATGTTCTGAACTTTCCAACTCTAGCTCTTCCAAGCTTTCTGGCATCTAGTCAAAAACCTCTCCAACCATTTTACTTCCTCTTCTTTCACTCCTCTTTTCCACTCTGATGGCACCACTGTCACTTTTTCCTCTGGCCAAGCTCGAACCTTTGCTTTAAAAAAAAAAAAAAAAAAAAAAAAAAAAACATTGACAAGGCTCAAACCTTTGCCAAGAAAACAAATAAAGAAACATGTAAAAAAAAAAAAGGACAAGGAAAGAAAAAGGGGAAAAAAAAAAAAAAAAAAAAAAAAGTAAACAAATATACTGTATATATCCTACATCATTTATCTAACCGGCCCCCCTCGCGCCCCCCCTTTATGTCCCGCAGGTGATGCCGGGCTTCCTAGGCTGGGTGTTGTGGGATGTGGGCTACCCATGTTTACTGTCGGCGTTCAGTCTCATACAGCTGGCATTCTCGCAACTCACACAGGTACTTTGGTTGTTTGATGTGTTTGTGTTGATGTTCTTAGTGTTGTTGTTGTTGTTGTTGTTGTTGTTGTTGTTGTTCCCCAGGCTGTCTGACCTAACAGCCACCAAGGTCCCGAGCAAGGCCAAGGCCATAACCAAGCGCCCCCACAGAACCCTCCCAGCATTACCACTAAGAATGCCCAGGTGACCAAAGCCGCTCCCAGGCGAGGGACTGAGGAGGGTGCGGAAATGCCCTGGACACCAAAGCCCCACCCAAGGCCCTGTGCCCCTTAACTATTATGAAGGGAAAGTTGAGGTGCAAGGGAAAAAATGATGAGTGTCTCTGAGAGGGCAGCGGGGGAGGGGATCATCAGCCCATGGGCTTGCACCCATGGGCTTGCACCCCCGGGCCAATGCCCCCACCGTCCGCAGCCCCCCTTGCAGTGCCACTCAATCGGGTGATCTCACCAGCACCAAGAAGGAAAAGTAGGACAGTAAAAGAGACAGACAGAAACGGCTAAGGTTGGGTAGAGGATGCCAAACCTCACTCTGGATAGGACCAGCCCTCACCCTTGTGTTAGTGTTGTTGTTGTTAGTGTAGTTGTTGTTACTGTTTGTCTATGTGTTGTTGTTGTTGTTGTTGTTATTATTATTATTCTCATACACCTGGCACCCTCTTAACTCACGCAGGTACTATGTTATTTGCTTGTTTGTTTGTGTTGTTGTTGTTGTTGCTGTTTGTCCATTTGTTGTTGTTACTGTTTGTCTGTTTGTTGTTGGTGATGTTGTTGTTGTTGTTGATGTTGTTGTTGTAGATGTTGTTGTTGTTGTTGTTGTTGTTAGTTTGTTGTTGTTGGTGATGTTGTTGTTGTTGTTGTTGATGTTGTTGTTGGTGATGTTGTTGTTGTTGTTGTTGTTGTTGTTACTGTTTGTCTGTTGTGGTGATGTTTGTTGTTGTTGTGGTGATGTTGTTGTTGTTGTTGTTGTTGTTGTTACTGTTTGTCTGTTTGTTGTTGGTGATGTTGTTGTTGTTGTTGTTGTTGTTGATGTTGTTGTTGGTGATGTTGTTGTTGTTGTTGTTGTTGTTGTTGATGTGTTGTTGTTGATGTGTTGATGTGTTGTTGTTGATGACGTGTTGTTATTGATGATGTGTTGTTGTTGTTGTTTTACTGTTTGTTTGTGTTGTTGGTGATGTTGTTGTTGGTGATGTTGTTGTTGTTGGTGTTGTTGGTGATGTTGTTGTTGGTGTTGTTGGTGATGTTGTTGTTGTTGATGTTGTTGTTGTTGATGTTGTTGTTGTTGTTGTTGTTGTTGTTACTGTTTGTCTGTTTGTTGTTGTTGTTGTTTATGATCATACACCTGTGTACCCCCTCTCAACTCACCCAGGCACTATGTTGTTGGATTGTATGTTTGTTCGTTAGTGTGTTTGTTTGTTTGGTGTTGCATAATTTGCCATTGTTGTTGTTGTTGTTGTTAGCATACACAGGCACTAATTGTTTACATCGTGTTGTTGTTGTTTGTATGCTTGGTAATGTGTTGATGTGGCTGTTTGATATGGCAACCCACCCCTCTCTCTCTCTCTCTCTCTCTCTCTCTCTCTCTCTCTCTCTCTCTCTCTCTCATAGCCAACGTAACACCGATATTAAAAAAAGGCAGCAAATCCCTACCCAGTAACTATCGTCCAATTAGCTTAACCTCAGTTGTATGTAAAATGCTAGAAACGGTCATAAGAGACAGACTCGTAAATCACTTAGAGGAAAATAACATACTTAAAGATACTCAACACGGCTTTCGTAAAAAAACGTTCCTGTTTAACAAACCTCTTAGACTTCTTCCACGATATCCTCAACCTCTACGATGAGAGTAAAGCTGTAGATATTATATACCTTGATTTTCAAAAGGCCTTTGACAAAGTTCCCCACAAACGTTTACTGCTAAAACTAAAAGCGCATGGAATACAAGACGGTGTGTTGAAATGGATAGAAAATTGGCTCAGCGACAGAAAGCAAAGAGTAGTCATAAACAGTAAGGCATCTAAATGGACCAATGTAAGTAGAGGGGTACCCCAGGGATCGGTACTAGGACTAATTCTCTTTCTAATTTACATCAACAACATAGATGAGGGTCTCACCTGTACAATCTCAAAATTTGCTGACGATACAAAAATTGCAAATAGCGTACTCTCAAAAGATCACGTTGACGATATGCAACACAATCTAGATAAATTGTCACATTGGGCCCAAATTTGGCAAATGAGTTTCAATGCAGATAAATGTAAAGTACTACATATCGGATACCTAAATGAGAAAGCAAACTATTCGATGAATGGCACTCAGCTTAAGAATGTAAACAGAGAAACCGATCTGGGAGTAACAATATCGAGTAACCTAAAACCGAGTCAACAATGTTCAGAAGTTGTTAAGAAGGCAAACAAAATAATTGGCTTTATAGGCAGATCATTTGAGCATAAATCCAAAGACGTAATCCTAACCCTTTACAATTCCTTAGTCCGCCCTCTTCTGGAATACTGCGTTCAATGCTGGTGCCCTTATTACCAAAAAGACATAAACAAGCTAGAACGAGTTCAACGTAGAGTTACCAAAATGATACCTAGCCTAAAGAACAAACCATACGAAGAGCAAGAGCGTCTTAGAGAATTAAATCTATTTCCTTTAACCCAGCGCAGATTAAGAGGTGACTTAATTCAAGTGTTCAAAATCATCAAAGGCATCGACAATATGAACTGTAGTAAGTACTTCACTATCGACCAATCTAATTACACGCGGGGAAACGGTTGTAAAATTATTGGTTAATCTTTTAACTCCCACGAATCTAAGAATTTCTTCTTCAATCGAGTTGTCAACTTGTGGAATGGGCTTCCCCGAGACGTTATAGACTGCAGCACCGTTGATTCATTTAAATTCCGCATAGACAAATATCTCGCATCAAACCCGCGACTGACTGCGTTTGTAAATGAATAACTTTATTTTATCCTCCCCTCAGTTACTAACCCATCTGTCCCCTACTAACTTCCTAGTCCTGCCACGTTAGTGGCAGGGCAGTAGTTCCCTTTCCAATGTTCCCTTACCCACTCTAAACCACTGTTTGGACACTTGATCCTCAGTGTTTTGGAGGACAAGCAGCCTAGAAGGGTCACTAGATCTGTTGTTGCTTGATTTTCTTTGTACTCCTTTGTACTCATATGGAACTCGTTGAAATGTTAACTTAAATAATATAATTATTCTCTCTCTCTCTCTCTCTCATAGCTGCTTGATATGGTAACTCTCACTCACTCACTCTCTCTCTCTCTCTCTCAGGGAATGCTAAACTAATTATACGCGCAATATGTTACAAATTAAATGTGTCTGTCTGTCTGTTACCATAAACCTACACACACACACATACACATATATACATACACACACACACACACACACACACACACACACACACACACACACTCATACATACATAGACACGTTCCCACAATACAGTCTGCTTGCCTGTCTGTATGTCTGTCTGTCTGTGTCTATCTATCTATCTGTATATCTGTCTGCCTATCTAGGGGTGTTTGTCTGCCGATATCCTTCCTAACCTGAATACAATCGTCTACTATACCTCCTTAACCGTAAGCAGGGCAGAAAACTAGCTATGCCAACCTCTCATGACTAAAACTAGCTATGCCAACCTCTCATGACTAAAACTAGCTATGCCAACCTCTCATGACTAAAACTAGCTATGCCAACCTCTCATGACTAAAACTAGCTATGCCAACCTCTCATGACTAAAACTAGCTATGCCAACCTCTGATGACTAAAACTAGCTATGCCAACCTCTCATGACTAAAACTAGCTATGCCAACCTCTCATGACTAAAACTAGCTATGCCAACCTCTCATGACTAATAGCTATGCCAACACTAGCTATGCCAACCTCTCATGACTAAAACTAGCTATGCCAACCTCTCATGACTAAAACTAGCTATGCCAACCTCTCATGACTAAAACTAGCTATGTCAACCTCTCATGACTAAAACTAGCTATGCCAACCTCTCATGACTAAAACTAGCTATGCCAACCTCTCATGACTAAAACTAGCTATGCCAACCTCTCATGACTAAAACTAGCTATGCCAACCTCTCATGACGAAAACTAGCTATGCCAACCTCTCATGACTAAAACTAGCTATGCCAACCTCTCATGACTAAATAAAGGACTGGAAAAATCGAGCTCATTCTTCGACCATTTAGGAAAACTCGGGTCGGGAATACGTGTGGAAATATACAGCCCATTTGTTCTAGCCCATTTCAAGATATCTGGTCTAGTTATCGTGGATAGACTATAGTTACCAGATTATAACGCAAAAGAGATCACTGGTATTTCATGGCCATTTAAGGGGAGATTTCCACTTGAGGGATTTTTTTCTTGATCCCTTTCTCCCTCATGGTTAGCCCCATTGCTTTTGATATTTTAAGACGTTCGCCCCATTAGTTTGGCGATTTTAAGAACTTTCGCCCCATTAATGTCAATTTTAAGACTTTTCGTGCCATTTAGGAGTCGATTTTTTCCTGGCGAGCGTTAGCGAGCCTGTAATTTAAGAGGAACCGGCCTTCGGCCGGGAAATTTTTCTACCGAAAAATGTACAAATTTATCTTGAAAGGGGGTCTAGGGGATGTAATATTAAGCTTGATGGAAGCCTAGCGACCTAACTAAAAACCTCCCCTTAACCTCACCGAACCGAACGAATAGAAAAACATTTACTCCAAAGGTCATTTCGCCCACCCACGCCCCTTCGTCCCATCTGACATTTGACCCCATCAAGCCTCACCTTGCACTGTAAATCTCAGGGGTCATAAAAAGGGTACGGTATGCTAAAGGGTACCGGTATGCTAAAGGGTACCGGTATGCTAAAGGGTACCGGTATGCTAAAGGGTACCGGTATGCTAAAGGATACGGTATGCTAAAGGGTACCGGTATGCTAAAGGGTACCGGTATGCTAAAGGGTACCGGTATGCTAAAGGATACGGTATGCTAAAGGGTACCGGTATGCTAAAGGGTACCGGTATGCTAAAGGGTACCGGTATGCTAAAGGGTACCGGTATGCTAAAGGGTATGGTATGCTAAAGGGTACGGTATGCTAAAGGGTACCGGTATGCTAAAGGGTACCGGTATGCTAAAGGGTACCGGTATGCTAAAGGGTACCGGTATGCTAAAGGGTACCGGTATGCTAAAGGGTACCGGTATGCTAAAGGGTACCGGTATGCTAAAGGGTACGGTATGCTAAAGGGTACCGGTATGCTAAAGGGTACGGTATGCTAAAGGGTACGGTATGCTAAAGGGTACCGGTATGCTAAAGGGTACCGGTATGCTAAAGGGTAGCCGTATGCTAAAGGGTACCGGTATGCTAAAGGGTACCGGTATGCTAAAGGGTACGGTATGCTAAAGGGTACCGGTATGCTAAAGGGTACGGTATGCTAAAGGGTACGGTATGCTAAAGGGTACCGGTATGCTAAAGGGTACCGGTATGCTAAAGGGTACCGGTATGCTAAAGGGTACCGGTATGCTAAAGGGTACCGGTATGCTAAAGGGTACCGGTATGCTAAAGGGTACCGGTATGCTAAAGGGTACGGTATGCTAAAGGGTACCGGTATGCTAAAGGGTACCGGTATGCTAAAGGGTACCGGTATGCTAAAGGGTACCGGTATGCTAAAGGGTACGGTATGCTAAAGGGTACCGGTATGCTAAAGGGTACCGGTATGCTAAAGGGTGCCGGTATGCTAAAGGGTACCGGTATGCTAAAGGGTACCGGTATAAAGGGTACCGGTATGCTAAAGGGTACCGGTATGCTAAAGGGTACCGGTATGCTAAAGGGTACCGGTATGCTAAAGGGTACCGGTATGCTAAAGGGTACCGGTATGCTAAAGGGTACCGGTATGCTAAAGGGTACCGGTATGCTATAGGGTACCGGTATGCTAAAGGGTACTGGTATGCTAAAGGGTACGGTATGCTAAAGGGTACTGGTATGCTAAAGGGTACCGGTATGCTAAAGGGTACCGGTATGGTAAAGGGTACCGGTATGGTAAAGGGTACCGGTATGCTAAAGGGTACCGGTATGCTAAAGGGTACCGGTATGCTAAAGGGAACCGGTATGCTAAAGGGTACGGTATGCTAAAGGGTACTGGTATGCTAAAGGATACCGGTATGCTAAAGGGTACCGGTATGCTAAAGGGTACCGGTATGCTAAAGGGTACGGTATGCTAAAGGGTACCGGTATGCTAAAGGGTACCGGTATGCTAAAGGGTACCGGTATGCTAAAGGGTACCGGTATGCTAAAGGGTACCGGTATGCTAAAGGGTACCGGTATGCTAAAGGGTACCGGTATGCTAAAGGGTACCGGTATGCTAAAGGGTACCGGTATGCTAAAGGGTACTGGTATGCTAAAGGTACCGGTATGCTAAAGGGTACGGTATGCTAAAGGGTACCGGTATGCTAAAGGGTACCGGTATGCTAAAGGTACCGGTATGCTAAAGGGTACCGGTATGCTAAAGGGTACCGGTATGCTAAAGGGTACTGGTATGCTAAAAGGTATACGGTATGCTAAAGGGTACCGGTATGCTAAAGGGTACCGGTATGCTAAAGGGTACTGGTATGCTAAAGGGTACCGGTATGCTAAAGGGTACCGGTATGCTAAAAGTACCGGTATGCTAAAGGGTACCGGTATGCTAAAGGGTACCGGTATGCTAAAAGTACCGGTATGCTAAAGGGTACCGGTATGCTAAAAGTATCGGTATGCTAAAGGTACCGGTATACTAAAAGATCATTGGGTAAATTGATGGTGATTTACCTTAATTCTTGCAGTCTCATATGTATATATATATATATTGTAGATGTACCAATATGGCAATAAAGTCTATCAAACATTCAATCAATCAATCAATCTCTCTCTCTCTCTCACTCACACACATACACATACTCATTCTCTCTCTCTCTCTTTATCTCTCTCATTGTAACAGTCTGACCCCTTCCTCCTCCCTCACACATTCTCTCTCTCTCTCTCTCTCACACACACAGTGGTGGATGGGGAGAGAGCCTTCTGCTTTGCTATCCTTACCTTCCACTTTGTAGCAAATTTTATCAGAATTAAGTCCAGACTGCCTATTAGGAACCGAAAGGTCTATGCAGTTTGTGTATTTCTATGTAACTCTGTACATTTATTCACACACACACACTCTCTCTCACCTTTTCCGTATAACTCTTTGACCCTTCCTCACATCTCACTCACTCTCACTCGCCCTCTGTCTCTCTCTCTCTCTTTCATTGTAACAGTCTGACCCTTCCTACTCCCCCCCCCCCCACACACACACTCTCTCTCTCTCAACAGATCAAATTTTCCCGTGATACCTCTTAAGTAGACCTGGAACCCACTGACCCAATCACTCCAAGCAATTTGTCAGCGGATATTTTTACACCATTTTCGGCCATTTGGGAAGAGTCTGCCAGGTCTGAGATATGATAGAGATAATTTACACTTATCTCTCTCTCTCTCTCTATTACTTTTTATACCTTACTCTCTCACTCACTTCTCCCTATATCTCTCTTTCTCTCTCTCTCTCTCTCGATCTTTTACCTTTTTATTAGTATAATGTCAAACTTGGAAAATAAACAAACCAAAACAGGGACGACCCAATAAAAGACAAAAGAACTTATCAAAATCACTATGTGGAAACTAATTGAAATAAAAGAACAAATTTATAATCTAGATAATTTACACCGAAACAGAGATAATTTTCGCATCCCTTGTTACCTAGAGGACCTTCGTAAGCTGAATAGAGATAGGCCTATACCGTTAACATAAATAATGTCACCCCTTGATACCTAGATTGCGTCGCTCACTACAGCTGGTGCTATCAAAGGAGGGGGTCCAGACATTGGGTTTTCGACACTAAGCTGTTCCTTACCCCATTCAAACTCTACATTTAGCAATCGTTCATAGTGTGCCTTCCATGCTTCTCTGATTTCATTTTCTGCATACACAATCTTCCCATTATCGTTTCTAACACACTGTTCACCTATAATATCCCTACTGTCATTTTTAACTCGCCTAGCAAGGTTGAAGATCCCATTGGGATTGACAGTGTTACACACTTGTTCGAGGACCAGGTCCTTAATGCCTTTTTTATCATTGTAAATAACTCTTTTGGCAGTTCGTTTAGCTGCCTGGTATTCATCCTTGCTGCCTCCCTTCTTCCATTTCTCTTTCACAGCATGTTCTACCTCATCGTTCCACCACCAGGAGGTCTTATTCCTGGAGTGACCCTTTGTTTTCCCACAGACTTTGTCAGTGGCAGCGAGAAGGCTATGCTTAAGGAAATTCCATTGACTATTTACATCGCTAGGCCGAGCTTCCTTCTCAAATCTAACCTCAAACTCTCTCTCTCAACAGGTTAAATTCCGGCCGGAGACCCTAAGAAGAAAGTCTGCCCTAAGCTTAGCCATCACCACCCATTTTGCCTTGGTCCTGGGGTCGGATCTTGTCACTGCCTTCGAAAGTCATCTAGAGGTGAGTGGGAGGGGTTTATAGTGCTGTCTTTCATTCTACAGTAGCCCTTTAATCCAGGAAAACTTCGGGAGTCATGTGAGGTGTGTGTGTGGGGAGGGGGGTTATTGTGTTGTGTCTTTCATTGTATGCTCGGATACCATAGTCTCTAGCCCACCCCACTCTGGCACGAGGTGAGGCCAGGACCCTTTCTGGATGGTGGCCCACAGTGATAGTTACAGCTAGGGCTTGGGAGAGAGAGAAACACACACACGAACACAGTGTGAAGCATTTGGGACAGGATTCGAAGTCTTCAAATGCTTCACACTGTGCTCGTTTGTGTGTTGCCCTCTCTCTCTCAAACCCCACCCCTCACCATCACTGTGGGCCGCCATCTAGAAAGGGTCCTGGCGTCACCTTTTGCCAGAGTGGGGTGGGCTAGAGACTATGGTATCCGAGTGTACAATAGCCCTTTAACACAGGAACAAACAACTGCTGGAAAACATAAGAGATGGGAAGTGGTACTCCAGTGGGTTCCTGCACATTTGGGCATTCGTGGCAACACGGTGGCTGATGTTGCAACGAAGCTGGCATAATCTTCAGTTGAGGTGGAACCGATTTACGTGGATCTGAGGATGCATGCCAGGATAGTCGGGCGGGCCTGTCACAGCCTTTGGGACAGGGAGCTACGGCCTCTACTGCAAAGAATGACCATAGGAAGGTACTGATGGGATTTGTGCCCCCAGTCTTAAAGTCGTCACCACCTGAGGAAGCTAGATGTAACATTGGCCAGGATGCACATTGGACACACGGTGCTGTCAGCCCGACTGTTCAGACTCAACATGACACAGTGCCCAGACTGCCGCTGGTGTTGCCAGCCAGAAACCTCTGAGCATCTAGTGGAGGAGTGTCCGCGGTTCTATAGTCATAGAGTAAAGCTTAGGGACTCGGTTTGACGTTTGACAACTAAGGAGTTTAGCTTGAAGCTATTATTGGGCCACTGTGTCCAAGATGCAACTGTGTGTTATAATTAGTCCCGTGCATTATGTGGCTATTATAATAAAGATGAATGGAGATATAACACCAGTGCTCTTCAATCCTTTATTGGCTAGGGTTGAGTACAGGAGCGCCGAGACGCTGGTTGGTTATGTGAGAGTCTGGTGTGAACTGAAGAACTTGCTGCCTCCACAGGCCTGGGTGCCAGAGGCGCCCGCACGTCTAAAGTGTCTGTGGTGCCATATGGTGTTGGACAATAGTGGTGTATACATTATTATTATATCTCCCCCCCCCTATTGGCGTCCGACGAGGCGATGGTGGAGTCGGGCGGTGTAGGTTGAGTGGAGGGCGGTAGACGAAGCTGTCGTAGGAAGCGGCGGTTGCGGAGTGTGGCTCGCCCCGACCCATCCACCCGGATGGTATACTGGCGGTGTGGATGCACCTCCACTACAGTGCCAGTCTTGTTCCACCGTGTCGGATTGTTGCCCCCCTGGTTCTGGACGGAGACCCGGTCACCGACGTGGAGTGGTGATAAAGGCCGGGCTGAAGCATTATAGTATGTGGCTAGGGCAGCGTTACGGTGAAAAAGGGCTGCCTCACGAGCTTCGGCCGAGAGAAGCCAGTGGGGGTGGAGGTGGAGAAGTGCAGGATTGCAGGGGACGTGGTCCCGTAGGGTCCTGCCGAAGAGAAGTTGAGCTGGTGACTTGTCAATGGTCGAGAGGGGTGTGTTCCTGTATTGGAGGAGGGCGCGGGCTGCGGCGTTGTTGTCTAGAGAGCCAGTGGGGGATGTACAGTCCGCGATGATGCGGCGGGCTGCTTTAACAGCCAGCTCGGCGCGGCCATTAGACTGAGGGTAGAACGCAGAGCTGACCCGCTGTGACACACCCCAATGTGCCAGGAATTCTTGGAAGTCCCCGGCTGTGAACTGGGGCCCACCATCGCTCGCCAGTACCCGGGGTGCTCCGTAGTGAGTGAAGAGGGTACGGCACGCCGAGATGAGGTGGTGAGCATCACATTTACCTGGTGGCAGGTAGAAGATGTGGACATTGCTGGAGAAGCGATCGACGTAGACCAGGTAGTGTTTGCCCTGGTGCTGAAAAAAATCGGCGGCTACCTGGTCGTATGGCCATTGGGGTGGGTCAGATGACATGAGTGGCTCTTTCGGCTGGGACGGTGCGTGGGCGCGGCAGTAGTGGCAGGTATCCAGGCAGTTGCGTAGGGCCTTGTCAATACCTGGCCAGTAAACACTCGCACGTGCACGGGCCTTCATGCCAGTCATACCCTGATGAGCTGAGTGAAGGGCCTCGAGAACTCTGGACCGAAGATGATGGGGGATGACTGGTCGTTGATCCATGAGGGCTACCCCGTCGACGGAAGTGAGGCGGTCTCTAAACCCCAGAACTGTCGTAGTTGTGGGGCGGTCGCCTCTCTGGAGTCCGGGAAGCCCTCGGGGATGGTCTGAAGAAGGGAGGTATACTCGCTGTCTTGTTGGCCGGCAGATTTAAGGTCAGACCATGATACAACTTGGTCAGGTATGGCGGCGAGCATGGTGAGGGAGGCCAAGGCAACTGAGTGGATATCGAGCTCGCTGGCGGCCGCACTATGCACATCATGGGCGTCCGCGGAGGGCCTGGTCGGGTAGCGGGAGACAGCGTCAGGGCCGCGGTGCCATTTGCCAGGCGTATGTTGAATGACGAACTGGTATCGTAGGGTACGTTCCTTAATCTTGAACAGGCGAGGGTTTGGTATGTTGTCAAGGGACCGGTCGTTAAGGATGTGCAGTAGAGGTCTGTGGTCCACGACGACGACGAGGTCAGGGCAGCCCAGGACAAACATTCTGCATCTGTCAAGGGCGTCAGCCACTGCTAAAGCCTCGCCTTCGACGGGTGCGTAGTGGGACTCCGCAGGTGTGGTAAAACAGGAGCCGGCGAAGATAAGTTTCCAACCGACCTTGCAACAAGTCGGTGGGGCAGGAACAATGTTGTTGGAGTAGGAGGAAGCCAAGGCCGGTTTTGCTCCAGTCTGTGGCGAGGCACGTGGGTCTGCCGATCTCGAAGGAGCAGACCCCTTCCTCAACCAGGTGTGTGATGTGGTCCTTAGATGTGGCAAAGGTACGGTCGAGTGCCTCATCCCAGTGGAAGGGGGTTTTGGACTGCACAAGTTCCCGGAAGGGCGCCATTTCCGGTTTGATGCTGAAGGCCCAGGCGACCTGTTCAACGAGACCAAACCACGACCGGGCTCCCGTGATGTCTGTGGGCGTGGGAAAGTCACGGATGGCCTTAATCATGGACGTGCATGGCTTAATTCCAGTGTCTGTGATGGTGAGTCCGGCGAAGTCAACTGAAGGGGCGGCGAAGGTAAACTTGTCAGGGTTGAAAGTGACACCGTTGGTTGCACAGAGGGCCAGGTAATCAAAAGTGTGCCAAAATGCCTCCTCGACTGAAGAGTCCCACAAAAGGGAGTCGTCGACACACTTCACCTTAAGAGGGACAGCCTGTATGATTGCGTCGAAGCGTCGGGTATAGGCGTCGCCAGCTGCCAAGTAACCTTGAGGGGCCCTGATATACCTGTAACGGCCAAATTCCGTGATAAAAGTCGTAGCCTCCCTGCTGGATTCGTCGAGTAAAACAGCATGGTATCCATTCCAGGCGTCTAGGACCGTCTTACGAGTGCCTGCAGGGATGGATTGGGCCAAGTTGAATGGGCTCGGGGTGTGATGTGTCTCCCGAAGGCAGGCGTGGTTGAGTGCCTGCAGGTCAACTGTACGGCGGGGTTGTCCAGTTTTCTTGGCGACCACCACCATCCTAGAACACCAGGTAGTAGGGGTACCGATGGGGACAGGCTCAATAATGCCCAGTGCGACGTCCCTGTCGAGATCTGCTTTGACCTGGGCCTTCCAATGATGTGGTATAGGGGCAGGGGTGTGCACGGCACGTGGAGATGCGCCAGGCTTGATGTGGATGTGCATGGGAGGGCCAGACATCGTGGGGAGTGGGCCGCTGGTGGTGTTAAATGCTGAAGATGCAAACTGTGACAAGAACCAGTCACGAAGGTCAGACAGGTGCAGGTCGTTAGGTGGGAAGGGGAGGGAAGTGGGCCGGTGTGGTGGAGGGGTCCTGGTCAAGGTGGGTGGTGGTTGGGCTGTGTGGGCGGCCATGCAGGGGGTAGGTGTGGGGAAGTCGGGAGGGATGATATGTAGTGCCCTACAAGCTGAAATGCTAATAAATAACGGTGACTGTGCCTGAATAATAAAAATATCATCATCAGTATTGTAGGGGGTGCCGGCAACGTCGGTGGCGGTAATGGTAGTCGGCATATAACCCAGGACCTGGAGAGTGTGACCCCCCACGGCCGTGATCCGTTGGTGAGTAGGCTGTAGGTGGTGGCGTTGGAGGTCCAGTGCCCGTAGTAATTGCAAACCAGCCACAGATACTTGGGCGCCCGTGTCAGGGTGGGCCGTGACGCTGGTGGGGTGAGAGTGGGGCGACATGGCAGTAGAAATGGTAATGGGCAAGGAGGGGAGCCGTGCGGGTGGTGGTTTGTTAACAGCCTGTTTGATAGTACCAATGATAAACAGCCGCGGATGAAGGTGAGGGCGTGGAGTGACAAAACGGTGGAGTAATGGTTGAGTTTGTTGCACGACGGGCAGGTCTTGCCCCAAGCAGGGCATTTGGATGGGCGTTCGGCTCGAGAGTGTGTGGATAGGCCGCACCCACTGCACTGGGAAGAGGTGGATTTACAAACCTCGGCAAAGTGGTTAGGTTTATTACACGCCGTGCAGGTCTTGCCCCATGCAGGGCACTTCGAAGATCGTTGGGCTTGTGAATGTGAAGATAGGCCACACCCGGAGCAACGTGTGGGAGATGAAGTGGGGCCGACGTGGGGAGGTGGTGGGGCGGGCGACGGGGGCTGAGTGGGTTGGGCGGGGGGCTGGATAGGGGCGGGGCGTGGGTAAGTACTCTTGAGATGCTGGTATGGTGATTTCACAGCATGTACCCCCGGTTGCATTGCCGTCTGATCGAGTGCCGCAGATTTCGAACCCCACACAGTAGTTGATAACATCTTGTAAGGTAGGGAGGGTGCGGTCTTTAGTAAAAACATCTTGCTGAAGGGACGAATCACTAATCCCGATAGTCACTTGGTCCCGTATGTGTTCGTCAGAGACATCAGTGTGGCAACAGGGGCAGGTAAAAGCCACAGTCCAAAGTGGCCTCCGTAATACGTGTGACGTAGTCCCGGATCTGTTCAGTAGGTTGTTGGAGAAGAGACCGGAAGTGGTGGCGAGCGGCTGCGCGGTTCCATTGTCGGTGGACGAGTTGTGTGATGAGAGTTGCTAGGTCGATTTCTGGCAATGAGGAGAACGCCTGATTGTGAGCAAATATGGCGCTCTGAAGGGCAGGGTCGCACGTCTGGTAGAGCTCAATGGTAGCCTCGTGATGTGGTAGAAGGACGAGCCGCTTGTAGACCTCCCAATCAGCCCAGAATTTGCGTAGGGCGTGTCCCGGCATATGTAAAGCGGCCTGGAGCCGCGTAGGGGCAGCCCGGCGGGGCGGGGCGGGGCGGGGCGTGGCTGGGCTGGGTAGGAAGGGACTTGAGGTGGTGGTGGTATGATGACGTCATGCGCAGAAGGGGCTGCGCCGTGAGGGTTGGTGCCAGCCGTACGGTAGCCAGGGGGGGCATAATGGCCGCCGTAATACCGACCGTCGCTACCGACACCAGTGTGGGCCTGGCCGTCAGTTGGGGAGGGTGTGAGATATTCGCTCTTGAGAGGGTGGGTAGGGGGATTAGTCATCTTCATAAATAAAGACATGTGGGGAATAACTGGCATATGGTGGGGCACTGAGCCATGGGTAACTGGCATATGGTGGGGCACTGAGACATGGGTAGCTGGCATATGGTGGGGCACTGAGACATGGGTAACTGGCATATGGTGGGGCACTGAGACATGGGGAGATGTATGAGGTGTGGGTGTCTGTGTAGAGGGATGAATAAGTGTATCACTGGTGGGGCGTGAGGCAAAGGATGGGTTAGCCTGGTGGGTAACACTACTGGCCTGGGGCTGATGTTGTAGAGGCTGGTGGGGCTGGAGATCTTGGCGGGGCGGTGGTGGAGCTGTCGCGGGGCGATGTTGTAGATCCTGGCGGGGCGGTGGTGGAGCTGTCGCGGGGCGATGTTGTAGTTGTAGATGCTGCTGGTCCTGGTGATGCTGTAGAAAGGTGGCGATACTCGATTGGAGGGCGTCAATCCTTTCATTCAAGTAGATGATGGATGGGTATGGAGACAGGGCATCGGGCAATGAAGGCTCGACCGGTTGGGAGGTAGATGTAGCTGGGTAGGGACCGCATGGCGGCAAGCCGGCTTCCACAGCAGCTGCAGCCTCAGCTAGGTAGTGCAGGTTCTCCATGTAGGTTCAGATACTGATATACACTGCGCCATATAATAAAGATGAATGGAGATATAACACCAGTGCTCTTCAATCCTTTATTGGCTAGGGTTGAGTACAGGAGCGCCGAGACGCTGGTTGGTTATGTGAGAGTCTGGTGTGAACTGAAGGACTTGCTGCCTCCACAGGCCTGGGTGCCAGAGGCGCCCGCACGTCTAAAGTGTCTGTGGTGCCATATGGTGTTGGACAATAGTGGTGTATACATTATTATTATAGCTATCTCCTCTTACAATTGGAATCCCATTAATCCATCAGACAGTACACTAGGACCATACGGCCGGGAGAGTGTAGATAGCAGAGAAGGGGTGTTGTAGATAGAGGAAGCTGTTGGAATGGCGTTGTTATGTATGTCATTAGTCTGTATACGTCATCGAGGTGTTGGCGACGCATATAGCAGACATAGTGTAAGGTCCCACTGACAACTGGTATTATACGGCCAAGCAGGTGGCCTTTATCATCAACAACAACACAAAACAACAGAAGAGAGATATGGATGCATAGATGATTTATATACCGGTACCGTACCTATGCTATAGATACGGTAAATAGGCTGAGAGATATTTACATAGAAATATATTTATATAGATACACTGGCCACACAGATTTTATGATCCCTGCGAGGTGGCCAGGAATTAATCCTAG